>SNQJ01S0030160.1:72352-84538 GCA_010110895.2 Picea sitchensis
AATCATCTTGTACTTGAACATTTAAGTGGGGTAAAAGGAGGTTGCCCCCTAGAAGAGGCTTATTATCTGAAATTATCTCTTTTTCAAGGCGTTGAGTACTTTTCCTAAGGTTTTTCTATGCTATATTGATGTTTGTTTCTTAAAATTCTATAGAAAATATTCCAAAAGAAAGAGGATCTCCATCACAAGGAATAGAGTCTTCCATGTTAACTTGGTCATTTTGGGAAGTGGAAGCAAGCTTTTTTTTTACTGGAGGTAGAGGTGCTTTTCCATTTTTAGACAATTCCATGTGATGTGTATACGAGTAACAATAATCGGGATCATGTAAGTCTTGGAAAAAGTGACACCAATCCACTTCTGCAACATGTTTCCTAGGAGGAGGAGCAAGAGGGAAATGAGGTCTTGGCCTTGAAGGAGCATAAAACTGCATGTCACTCAGCTTTCGATTAAGGGAAAGTATTTGGTTGTTCATGTTCATTAACAACTTGAGTGTTTCCAAACTTTCCCTTTCTTCAATCCTTGAAGTTTGGGAAGGTGTCGGTTCATACCGAGGAGCCTTGTTTAGATATACATCATTCCCAGGTCTCCCGTTAAAATGGGTTTGTGCTAAAGGTGAGGGAATTATACCAGATTCCTCCACATTCCTTTCAATTTCTAGGGTTCTAGTCTTAGCCACATCTAAAATTTGTATTGATTTATCTTTCAATATATACTTTACATTTGAATTCATAGAATTCATTTAATAATGGAACAAATTGTTCTCGGATGGTTGAGAAGCAGTTGGGATCCTATTCAAGGTCGAGGTAAAGTGTTGATTAAAATCACGAATTTGCTCTCCCTCATGAATGGAGATGGTTTTGAAATCCCTAAGTAGGGAATCCACATCATCCTCCCCTTGGAAATGTTTCTTTAATTCTTGGATCATAGTATCCCAATCTGGGATACTATCATTGGGAAGAAAGCGATACCATCTTGCTTCTTCACCCTCAAAGTTACTTACAAAAATTCTAATGATGACATCGAGAATTGTTATGTCCATAAGCACTAATGCATCATAGAAGTTTTGTATATGTTCTTCAGCACTCAATGTAACAGTGCCACTGAACTTAGGAAGCCTATTTGGGGCATCCGCAAGTATGTCATGAAGAGGTCTGGCCAACCTCAAAGGAGTCTCGGTTTTCCATGGCATTGCCATTGGAACAACTATGGGAGAAACAACAATAGTTGTCGAAACAATGGGAGGAACGAATGGAGGATTAGTAACTGTCACTGGATTAACAAAAGTTTTCTTTAGTAAGGGGATTTGAATAGGAGAAGAGGAAGAGGGTGACTCAGTTCACACTGTAGAGGTAACAAGTTTCCCTAGTTTCCCATGTGTATGTGTCTCTCTACTTGTTTTCTTTCACGAACTTTGACTTCTCGTAATCCTGGGGGACATTGTTTCCCTAGTCTTAGGATACTTCCGCCCTGCTAGCTTGCAAGGGGCCAAGTAAGTACTTTGAGTATAAGGGGTGTATCACCAACAATCCTACTCTTTCTAACGCAATGTAAATTAACCCAACTAAAAACAAAGCTCTATTTTTGTTCTTCTCAAAGTGGAAGGTAAGGTATGACAAACTTATAACTTCTCACGTGAGTTCGAACAAGTAAAATAGAAGACCGACAAGGTAAAAGGAAAGGAAAACTTGATGGTATTTATTACTCCCAGGTGCAATGGAAATTGCAAGGAAACTGAACTATAACAAGTACCAAAGAAAATTCCAAAGGCCACAGAAAGACCTTGCCAAAAGTTTGCCAACAAGTAGGAAAAGGACCGCAAATAATTTGGGTCCAATGTTTAGTACAAACTTGGGATACAAGAAAATCTAAAGAGGTTTGCAAGCTCCCCAGTATGGTCACCAGAAAAAGGTAGGTGTTATAAGAAAAATATGTCCATTGTGTTGGCAAATATTGAACAAGCAACGAATGCGTGTTGATGATTGTTGTCTTTGATGGCAACAGCAGAAATGGCAGGATATGCATAATAAAACCCCTTGGGGATTCAGACGTAAAAGCACAGGAGGAACAACATTGAAGAAAACATGCGCATTGAAGAAAGCGGCGTGCAGCGAAGTTCTGAGAGAAGATGGTGATTGTGGATCCCATCCAAATTTCTCGAAAGGTCAATAGCTGTCAGATCTGCGAGAAGTTGCGAGGGAGATAAACAGCGTCGAGTCGGGGATCCGAGTTTCAATATGCACCAGGATTCACTCGATCGCGAAAACCCGAAATCGCTGATCTGGCGATTTCGCGATTTAATCGCGGCCGTTAAATCAAGCAGGTATCTGGAACGTTCATTCATATGGATGCGTGCTTGGACCCGGAGGCTCCATCGGAGAATCGGCGATCGAGAGTTTTAAATGACCAAATCACTTGACGCTGAAAACCCTGAAATCGCGATATGCGATTTGGAATCGCGACTATCAAATCAGCGAGGATCCGGACCGTTCATTCGCCAGGCAGCGTGGTGAAAGGCGAGGCTTCGCCAGTTTTGGGGATCGGGGTTTCATAATGCGAAGAACACAATGCATCGAAAACCTCGATTTTGCGATATACGAAATCCGGCCCAGAGTCCTGAACCGTCGGATCAACGCTAACAGTCTGGTAAAATTAGTCCCCAATTCGCGGCAATGCGATCCCGTCATCCCTGGAATATGTGGCACATCCAGGTAATGACCGGTGTCAGGAAGATCTAACACTTAAGGCACATACAATTAATGAATGAGAGTGACACGTGGCAAGGATCTGCTGCGTGCCAAGTCCGCGATATTGACGTCGTAGAGGCATCGACAATCGAGACTTTGATATGTCAAACACCGCACCCAGAAACTAAAATGCGGTGATATAAGTTTTGCGATATAATCCTGTGCGTTGGATAGAATAGGAGATATAGGCCGTTGATCTCCCATCATGGAAATAGGGGATCCCGCCGAGGAATCCGGAGAACACCGTGCATAATGACTTTATCAAAAATGCGAAACCCGATGAAGGTTTGACCCGAGGAGTCATGTGTTAGCGGTCTTAGCGACCAGGCCTATAGCCATGAGACTACTTACGTGGAAAGGGGCGCGCTCCCGGTATCGGGGATTGGAAAGTGAAAACTCGACATCGAAGTCTGAAACCCGAAACCCGGCTATTAGGTATGGTGAAAGGTCACATGGACCATTGTGGAAGGGATAAAGCTTCGGGAAAGGAAGCATATAGAGAATCGAATCGGGGGTCCAGTACATGTGCTCTCGACCTTTGTGAATAAAGAATGTCGCGCGATAAATTGAAACCGTTGTCCCACGAACCGATTCGGGATCAAAATATTCATTCGGAGTCCTTGTTCTCTCTCTCTCCCGATTCGCGACTAAATATGATTTCTATTAGTGAAATGGACTCATAATGAAGAATTACTTAGCATTTCAAATGACGATTCAGTTGCTTAGACAATTTGCGTTACTCTTGCCAGAAGGGATGGGAAGTGAAGTCGTCGCAGAGATGTATAAAGAATGAGGCTGAATTGGGTTGGTTTACGAGAATGGAAAAAAGATCCCAGCGAGTTAGAAAGGAGAAAGGGGAAGATGTTGAACATGAAATTTAATGGCAGGCAGAATTTGAATAATGAGAAGAATACCGATCACCGAGAGCCAGTACTGTTGAAGAAATAGCGAAACGATGAATAAAGGCCGATTCTGGAATAATATAAATGGTAAAGCGGTTGCTCGTAAAGGCTGAATGTGGTAATCATTTATATTTTGAGGTGGTTGGGAGGTGCTCGGGAGAATTTGTTTTCCACCGGAGAAGTTCGAAGTGGGTGCTTGAACCACGGTGCTAACTTCCATCGGCGGTTGCGACGGAAAGCAAGGGTAAGCGAGGGTGGTGCTAGGGGAGAAACGAGGTGTTCTCGTTATCGAGTTGGGCTTTTATTAATTGGAAGTTGTTACTTCCATCAGTTAGTGTGGAACGATGAGGAGGTGAACCTTCCATCGGTTGAATATTTGAATACCGGGAGTTAGTTGCTTCCTTCTAATTGGGTGCTACAGAAAGCGAGAGAGAGTTGGAGCTCTCAAACAAGTTGCAACATGTAAAATGAAATTAACGACCTCACATTTGATTGGTGCTCGGTATAAAATGATGTCTGGTAAAATATTGCCTATCATTTGAAGAAGAGTTTTTCTCCCTTTAAGGGTTTCCCTTTCGTGAAAATGCGTCTCACAGTAATTGTATTTTATGTAGCTGATTGATGATCTTTACTCTTATTGTCCTTATGCTGTATGTTGGTTGATTGACACATGAAGAAAGACAATAATGTTTTAATAAGTATAAAAGCATTTAAAAGCTTATAACGATTCACCCCTCTCGATTGTTTATTTTCAACAATTGGTATCGAAGCGGGTTCCGCTTTTATTTACAAAAGGTAGATGCAACTGGCACCAAACATGACGAGTCATGACGAGACTTCATCTTCTAAGCCTCTGTTTGATGGAACAAATTTTGCCTTACGGAAGATTAGAATGAGAACATATTTAATAATGGCCTTAGATGGCGATGTTTGGGATGTAGTGAAAGTGGATATACAAAACTTTGTTATTGCTATACCAAAAGGATGCTAAGATTAGAATTGCGCTTTAAGCTAAGGGATAGAATATATCTGGACTGGACTTCTTTGAAGGCGGGATTTGTAAAAGGTGATGCATCTTATCTTGTAAAAGAAATGTGGAATAAAACTAGTTAGATTATGAAGAAATGAGAAAGTAAAGTGCCAAACTTCAAACATACAAAATTGAAATTTGAATATTTGAAGATGAATGAAGATGAGAACAATTAGCAAGTATTTTTTAAGTTGAAGAACTTGTAAATTCCATGAAGGTCTAGTGAAGCGTTTGATGACTCACTCTTAATTGAGAATATTTTAAGGTCTCTGCCTAATAAATTTGTAATCAAAAGTCTACATAATAGAAGAATTAAATGATCTTAAAACTTCTGTCTATTAGTCAACTTCTTGGAACTCCTAGCGCATATGGAAATGAGGATAAACAAAGACGGGCATCTAGTACTTGAGAAGCTTCCTTTAAAGAAGATAATAATGTTGATTCAGAACTTGATGAAATTGAGGCAAAATTTGTGAGAGAAGATTAAAGAAAGGATCGAGGGAAAATATCAAGGAAGTTTCCCTTCAAATCGCTGCTTGTGGCAAGATAGGTCATTTGCTTCTAAGTGTCATTCCATTTCATCTCCTCCATCCATCCTTCCTTCCGTCCATCCTTCCATCCATTCCATCCATTCCTTCCATCCATTCCTTCCTCCATTCCTTCCTCCTCCTTCCTTCCATCCTCCGTCCATCCATCCTCCTTCCGCCATCCATTCCATCCATTCCAGATCCATTCCATCCTCCATCCACCTCCATTCCATTCCTTCCATTCCTCCATCCATCCATCCATGTCCATCCATCCATCATCCATCCTTCCTCCGTCGTCCATTCCGATCGTCCATTCCTTCCATCCATCCTTCCGTCCGTCCTCCATTCCATCCTTCCTTCCATTCCATCCATCCATCCATCCATTCCATCCTCCATCCATCCGTCCATCCATTTCCATTCCTTCCATCCATTCCGATCTTCCATCCGTCCTCCATCCATTCCATCCATCCGGTCCATCCATCCTCCATCCGTCCTTCCTCAGATCCGTCCTCATCCGTCCGTCCTTCCTCGTCCATCCATTCCATCCATTCCTCCTCCATCCGTCCATTGTCCTTTCCTCAATTCGGGATGGGGATTTCATAATGCAAGGAACACAATGCATCGAAAACCTCGATTTTGCGATATACGAAATCCGTATTGAATCTGAACTGTCTGATCAACATGTGATCTAGGCCGTCGATCTAATTCACGACGGCAGTCCACGTCAGATAGGGACACATGTCACAACCCGAGGAGTAATGGCGGTGTCGGTGGATATAACGCCGAACATACAATTTATGAATCGGTGACACATGGCGGGGATCTAACGTGCCAAATCATTAATGATGATGTCCGTGAGGCATCGACAATCGGACTTTGATATATGAAACCTGCTACCATGAAACTTCACGAAATCATGATATGCGATTTTTCGATGAAATCAAAGCCGTTGGATAAGAACCAGATACGGACCGTTGATCGATTCATCGGCGAATCGGGGATCGGGAATCCTGGAGTCATGTGCATAATGACATCGAAAATGACGAAACCTTGATGAGAGGTTTGAACGAGGTCATGTGTTAATGGTCTTATGGAGCCAAGGCCCATAGCCAGTGACTAGCAGCGATGGAAAGAGCATCGATGTCGAGGATTGGAGGTGAAACTCGACATCGGAAGTGAAACCGAGCCGTATGAGTGAATCCGCATGGACCATTATTAATGAAATGGAAGGGCTAAAGCTCGGAAAGACATGTCGGGAATCGGAGAATCGAGGTTCCGAGTACATGTGCTCACCGACCTTAACATGAATCAATACGATTATATCGCGATAAGTGAAACCATATTTGATCGAGCGATTGGATCAAAATATTGATGGAAGGTCAACTATTCTCTCTCACAGTTAACGATTGAATATGATTTCTATTAGTGAAATGGACTCATGATGTAGAATTAGTTAGCGTTTCAGATGATGATTGAGTTGCTTGGACAATTATTGATTACTCTTACCCGAAGGAGATGGAGTGGAGGCGATCATATGAGAATGTATAAAAGAGAATGAGGGATACTGAATTGGGTTGGTTGTTCAGAATGGAAAAAGATCGAAATAGTTAGAAAGGAGAAAGGATAAAATATTGAGCATGAAATTTAATTCTGGTGAGAACGAAGAAGAATTTGAATGAATGAAGAATATGATGGAAATAAACTGTTGAAAAGAAGAAATGGCCGAGCAGTGAGCAGGAAGACCAGATTTATAGAACCAAGAAAGAATGGTAAGAAGCTGATTTATAAAGCCAAAGAATGTGTAATTAATCTATTAATGTTGAGGGTGGTTGGGAGGGGTGCTTTCGGAGGACTTTGTCTCGAAGTTCAAAGTGGGTGCTTGAACCACCGGGGAAGTTAGCTTCCATCCCAGTTAAACCAGAGCAGAGGGTGGCGAGGGTGGTGCTAAGGAGGAAACAGTGTTCTACTACGCTATCTTAGGGATTGAACTGTGTAATTGGGGATTAATTCCAGCTTCCATCAGGTTGGTGCTAGAACATTGGGAAGTTGAAGGTGCTTCCATCCAGTTGGTGTTTGAATACTCAGGGAGTTGGTGCTACTTCTAGTGGGTGCTAGAGAAACGAGAGAGTTTGGAGCTCTCAAACAAGTTACAACTTGTAAAAGCGAAGTAGCAACCTCACATTGAGATTGGTTCTCAATTGTAAATGATGTATGAAGCGCAAAATACTACCTATCATTTCGAGAAGAAGAGATTTTCTCCCTTAATGGGTTTCCTCAAGAAAATCGTCTCACGATATTGTATTTTATGTGTGATTGATGATCTTTACTCTTATTGTCCTTATGTTGTATGTTGTTGATGATCATATGAAGAAATATTAATAATGTTTTAATAAAAAATAAAAATAATAAATGATTAATTTTTTTATTGTTGATTCACCCCCCCTTCTCATTTGTTTTAGTATTTTCAACACATTGGAACAAATCCAACCTATCCGACTGTGAAACTAGTTAGTATTTTCAACACATTGGAACAAATCCAACCTATCCGACTGTGAAGCCAGTTACAACCTCTTTGATAGCTCGGAACGAGGTAGAGACTACCTGCACCTCAGGTGGTCCTTCTCCTGAGGTGGTAATGAAGGGGAAAAAGAAATGTATAATACTTACAAAAAGTCTTTCTCAGGACCACCCACCTTGGGTGTTATCCTTCCTTAGCTTCCTAGATGGCCAAAATGTCGTAGGGGTGAAAATTATGGAGGGTAGGACGAAAACGAGCTCACTAATTTTTAGGGCAGCGAACTAAATAAAGTGAAAAACGAGTTGTTCACTTCCTTAAAGCGTTGGAAACTATCCCAGAATGGGTCCCTGGGGTAAACCAACATCCTGGGTAATTAACCAATGAATACCTTGAGTAAAAGGGTGTAAAACGAGGGTGAAAAAGGAGATTAAAATCTATAGCCAAGTACTTTTAAATGGCTATAAATTGTGAATAGCAAGTTGTTCAAAGCTTTCAATTCAAGGAAAGAAGATCAGAATGGCTTGATACCCCCCAGGGTGACCTGGGAAATGATCCCAGAAGGTTGTTAAATCAAAAGTGGGTTGTAAAAGTGGATGAACAACCTTGACATGGGGAAGAAATGTCATGGGAAGGTCCAAAACTTCCTGAAAGTAACCAACTGATACTCTTTCAAGGGCAGAGGCCATAGTAACTATGACCCCTGCCACTGTCTTCTACTGGAACCATAGCACCAAGGGGCGTTTATGGAGAAGCAATTGTGTAAAAACCGATGTTGAGTCCAAAGCATATTTTTGGGTCAACACTTGGACAACAATTTTCATTGATTGTTGTGCTGAAGTTTTTATCAACCACAGATTTATCAAGAATTCTCCACTAGTTGTTGTGGTTATGTTTTTTTTTTAAACCATGAACTGTCAGCGAATACCATTATGGTACCCTGCATTTTCTTTTACATTTACATGACATCAAACTATGTTATCATTAACAACAATTTCTCCTCTGCAAATGATTTCTTTTCGTTGGAAAATCTACTTGACGTTTGTTCCTCCACGAATTGTTGATCTGAGTTACATCAAATAAATTCGACAACGTTCGTTCCACAACGTAGTTACACATTTACTTGACTGTGTTTTAATTCTTTTTCTCTACGTTTCTGATTTTTATTTTATACCTGTGTTTCATGTAACCATGATTTACCCATGATTCCATTAAATTGTTGTATCATTTAATTGTTAGCTGACAACGAATTTCTAGAGAGCAATTTTATCACCAATCCGTCAACAAATACAATTGGGTTAAGACAATGATTTGCCCCATTTTATTGACCATGATTTGTGATGAACCAACGAATTTGTGCCTGGGCATACATTTTTTTTTTGTTTGGGCATTCTTAAGGTTAAACCCAACATTTCCTTGCCTGGGAGTTTCATTCTTAAGGTCTGGGAATTCTGTTTTAAGGTCAGGGCGTTTGTATTGATTATCACAGTGGTTTTATTTTCTTAACAACCACCTTACCCCTTTAATTGACCGCGTCTTCATAGATAGCATACCTTGACAATGTTTTTACCAGGGTTTTTAATTTTATTAATCATGCCTACATTTATTTAAGGAGAACGACCTTTAATTGTTTGTGTAATTGCATATCAAACGGAAAACAAGTATATTTAATGAGACCGACATGTTTTTGACTAATTTAAATAGAAAGGGAATGAAACAACATTCATATAGATGAAATTCTAATTATTTAATAGATAGAGATAGGGATAAGATAGCGATTGCATTAGCATGTATATGAACAATGAATTGATTTATATGCTAGACAATGACTTGGATTTAGAACAACAATTAGAATAGAAATTTTCTTGGCAATTCCTTACAGTGACTAAATACAACATTAGCCAACATCACTGAAGTAATACAATAACATTTATGTCACAGAATTATAGTTTAAACCAGTTGTTGAATTCATTTTTTTAAACTTGTTAACCTTGGAAATTTAAACCACGATACATTGATGGTTTAAATGGATATATTGATCAAGCACAGTGATTTCATTAATGATTAGTGCAACCTTTATTTTATTTGTAGCATAGCGAGTTTATGAGTTATTAAGATAAGTTGCGACCAAGATCTATAATATCTAAGGTGTGGCAAAGAGTAGTATATAATGGGCGAGATAATACATAATTACCTTATCTAATGTATCCCTTAAGTGATTAAAGCTTGAGGAATTAAAGTTTGATCGTTATTCAAGGAAAATAATAACTTTTATTAATAATAAATGACATACAAGTTTGTTGTTGATTTTATCAAAATAATGGGATATCATTTTAGACAAGTTATAATGTTGAGTTATAGGATTTGTTGGTTATAAAAGTTCACTCCTCACCCTCATACAACTTGCATAACAGTTATGGTTATGGTTCTGATCAAGTTGTTTAATAGTGTGCACAAATTAATTGAGTGATGTCATATGTGTCTTGTCGACCTGTTGCATGGGGGCGTGGGTGTAGTCTTCTTGTCTGTTATTTCAGCTCCTAGTGCGTTGGGTTTATATTGAGTCATTTGTCCAGATAGGTTATATTGCGCTAAGGTTATTGTCGCACCTATCACCTAGGGACGACATCATCCCTGATGAGGGGATCATGGCACACCCTATTGGATAGAGGTGGATGATAACTTGGCCGGAGTCTGTGCTTTTCGTTCTGTAATGTTCTTGACTTGGCTAGTCTAGGAAACACTGCTAATGTGTATGTAGGATCTATTGTTTACAACATATAAATGATCATACAAATAATAAATGTGACAAAGGATTGCAAAGTTTGTATTATGATATCTCTGTGGATTACAAAATGGTTGAATGCGGGTGAATAAACTGAGAATACTCTACTAGATCAATAGAGAAAGGATCTTAGCCAGAATACAAATAAGCAACTAAAAGATAATACCCAGAATATGGGAGCATTGTGGAATCAATGGATGCATTGGGACTATGGAAGCTCTGACAGTAACTATTGGAAGTTTGCAAAGTTCGCCCTGGGAGCTATACTTCTCGAAATGGCCTGGAAAATTTCCCAAATTATGTGCCTTGCTCTAGTCCTCGAGTCCTCAATACTGGTATCTTTCAGACCCCTCTACTGATGAATCTGGACCCCGGATGGATACCCTTGGGGGAATGCACCCCTCTTCTTATGGAAAAAATGCATCATAGTGATTCCACCATTGGAATCAGATGAAATATGTTTCAAAACAACCACCTTGGTTAACTGGGAAATGGACCAGAAGGGTTTCCCTGAATCTGGTTTGATGCTTTCTCTGGAACCCCAAATGTGCCCGCCAAAAGTGTCGCACGTCCAAGTCTGGAAAATGCACACCATTTGATTCCTCCATCAGAATATGATGAGGAATGAGGCAAAAGATGTTCCTTTACCTCCTCTCAAATGGGTCAGAGGGAAATCTCAGAATTCTCTCTGGATGGGATAAGTCGACTAAAATCCCTCTCAGAAGGTGTGCCTTCACTCTGGATGAATGTGCCCTTGCTGTTGAACGTTGTGTAACTACTGTTGAAGAATGATGGAAGACCTGAATGATCTTCCCGATGACTAGGGTGTGTCTCTCAACTCCGAGATCATCCAAATGGTGTATTTCTCTTGGAATCCACTGAACTATCTCTCCTGAGATGCACCTCTTCTCCTCAATGACAAGTCATAATATGTATAATGATGAATTAGGTTGTTGAACCTTCCTTTATAGCTTTCCAAAACCCTAAATCATGCTGAGACCCTAATTCATTGTTGACTTTCAAAACCCTAAATCACTGGTGAAACCCTAATTCATTGTTGACTTATATTTTTAGCCCATAATGACTTAAAAGCTCTTTTAATCCTTTTTAGCTCAATGTCACTTTATGAATATAACACCTGTGACTAGAGTGACCTCTAGTAACCCTTTTTACCCCTCTTTGGCCCTGGCTATGGTCTAACGGGGCAGTTTAGACCATTGATCCTCCTCTCTGGAACTCCTATTTGGAAAGGGACATTATAGTCCTCCCTTCCCAAAATTGCTTGTCCTCAAGCAATACCAGTCTAGGGTGATGCAACGCCTTCTCACTCTCCCAAGTAGCATTCTCTACTTAAATCCCTCTCCATCTGATCAAGCACTCTTTGATTACCCTTCTCCTCAATTTCTGCTCCTGAAACTCCAAATCCTCCTCCTAAAGTAACTCTAATTGTACCTCCTCATTTAAGGGGGGAAGCTCCTCTAATGTGATAATGAATTGTCCTACTGCCTTTTTGAGGAAAGACATGTGGAACACGTTATGAATATTGCTCCCCTCTGTAAGATCTAGCTCATAAGAAACCTCACCTACTCAGCACATGATCGTGTAAGGACCATAAAATTTGGGCTTGAGCTTCTCGGCCCCACTCTTCTTCAGAGATGACTGTCTGTAGGGTTGGAGTCTCAA
>SNQJ01S0030160.1:85015-131815 GCA_010110895.2 Picea sitchensis
TAAAACAACTCTCTCCAAAATGTCCCTATGAATCAACTGTCCCTGTCGCTGACGATGTTCTTCGGTAACCCATGAAGTCTGAGGACCTCCCTGAAGAAAATATGAGCTACCTAAACTACATTGTACTCTGTCGATATGGCATAGAAGTGAGAAAACTTGGTCAATCTGTCGACCACTACATAGATACAGTCCTTACCCTAGACCTTGGGTATACTTGTGATGAAGTCCATAGATATACTCTCCCATTTCTGCTTTGGAATGGGGAGTGGTTGAAGTAGCCTTGCTGGAAGAGCATTCTCTAACTTGTTCTATTGGCAAGTCACACACTCACTGACGTGTCTCATAATGTCTTGTTTGAGGCCCTTCCATGAGAACCTCTCTCTAATCTGTATATAGGTTTTGAAAAACCCCTGATGGCCTCCTAGAGGTGAATCATGAAATGTGATGAGGATCTTCTTATTGAGCCCTGAATATGGAACCAAGTAGACTCTATCCTTGTAAAATATGACATCATCAATGACCCTATACTGGTCATCCTGTATCTGCCCATCCATAACCTCACAAGTGAACTTGTTCTTGGAATATTCCACTAACAAGTGGGATTTCTAATCTGCTAAAATCTCCATCAAAGAACATGTAGCAGATCTCCTCAATAGTGCATCAGCCACAATGTTCTTCTTCCCCTTGACATACTCTATGTCAAAGTTGAATGCCTATACCTTTGTCACCCATTTCTATTGGCACTCACTGAGGTCCTTTTGCTCAAGGAAATACTTCAAACTGTTGTGATCAGTCTTCACCACGAATTTGTTGCCCACCAAATATTGTATGAAATTGGTCAAGGCATGCATGATTGCCAACATTTCCTTGTCATAAATGGAGTACAAACTCTCAGGTTGACTAAGCTTTCATCTCTCGAATACAATGGGGTGTCCACCCTACATCAAAACTGCACCGATCCCTTTATCGTATGTGTCACACTCTAGTACAAATGGCAAGGTGAAATCTGGTAGTGCCAATAATGGACAAGTGCCCATGACTTCCTTCAAGTTCCCCATGCTTGGTAAGATCTATTAGTGGTGCTCCAAGTGGAGAAAAACCCTGGACAAACCACCTATAATAGTTGCACAGTCCGAAGAAGCTCCTCAATTTTGTCATGTTCCTGGGCATCGGCCAATCCAGAACGACCCTGATATTCTCTTGGTCCACCTATACCCCTTGTGCACTGATGATGTGGCCTAAGTAAAGCAACTCTTTCATACCAAACTTTCACTTGGACTCTTTGGCATATAATGACTATGCCTCCATGATGCTCAATACCTCATCTAGGTGCCTCATATTCTCTTTCCATGACTAGCTATAGATCAAGATGCCATCGAAGAAAACCAAGACAGATTTCCTTAACTAATCCATGAATATTGGTTCATGCAAGACTGTAATGTAGCGGGTGCATTGGTGAGTCCAAATGGCATAACCAGGAACTCGAAGTGTCCAAAATGACATTGAAATGTTGTCTTCTCTATGTCCTTCTCTTGGATGTTGATCTGATGATATCCAGAGCATAGATCAATTTTTGAGAAGAAAATTGCCCCATGAATTTCATCCATCAACTCGTCAATGCATGGGATGGGGTACCACTTCTTGATGGTTTTCTTGTTCAAGGCTCAGTAATCAATGCACATCCTCATGGTTCCATCCTTCTTCATAACTAAGACAACTGAAGAAGCAANCCTCCTACAACTCAATGGTATCCTCAAACCCCTTGTCAGGTGGTATCCCTGGTAGAATTGCCTCAAAGACCTGTTGATGTCATCCCAATAAATTATTTATCTCTGTATGGTACTGTTGTCGACCTTCTAAATCCTTCTAAGTAGTGATCAAGCATTCTATGACATATGATACCTCCCCATGTTTGAATATCCTCTCCATCCTCTTGGATGAAACTGTCCTAGGTGCTCCTGTCAACATACCTCTTAGAACAACCTTCTTCCCGTCCTGATCTCTGAATCCTATTTCCAAGGTTTGGTAGTTGGTGGTGATTTTTCCCAAGTTAATCATCCACTAAACTCCTAACACCACATCTGTTTTCGATAGGTCAACCACATAAAATGTGTCTCTCACTATGTAGTTTCCTAACTTCATCTCTAAGTTTGGAACTCGATCAAGACACTCCACTATGTGTCCATCTGCTACTGCAACATCAAACCCCTCAAAATCCTTTGTCTGAAGTGCCCATCTCGATACTAGTGAAGCGTCGATGAAGTTGTGGGTGGCCCCACCATCTATCAGGGTGATTTCCTGTTGCCCCTGAATAATCCCTCTAATATGGAGGGTATCATATGTGTGAACACCATAAAGGGTCACTATGACTCCTCCCTTTGCTGGTTTCCTTCTATTAGCTTGCTCTGGCGGTTGTGGGACTATTGAAAGATGGGATCCTACCAGTGCCGGTGGTCTACAGGGAGGCTGCTCCTCTGCTGGTGATGACTCCTCCTCTGAACTAGTGGATCCATTGTCCTGCTCCTCCTCATCACTGTCCACGTTGTCTGTTGCTACCTAAATAGAATGAATCTCTCCCTTGCCCATGCACCTGTGGCCTGGGACCCAAGGATATCTGCAATTGAAGCAAATATTCTTCCAAATAAGCTCTCACCTAGTCTCATCATCCAACTTTTCCTTACCTTTCCATTCTCTCTGGAATGGCTTCCTATCTTGATCCCTCTGGGGCAGAAATGGTTTGGAGAAATTTTTAGTCTTTGGAACTGAGTCCACCAGATCTCGAGTGCGAAGGATGGCATCCTGCAAAGTGGGAGGCCTGTGTGCCTTCACCCATCCTCTCAAAGGATTTGTGAGTCCTTCTTTGAATAACATGATTATCTTGGGCTCTGATATATCTTTTACTGCCATGGATACTCCTGAAACTCTATGATGAACGCCTCTGTTGTGCCAGTTTGTCTCAACTGGGCTAGATTCCTGAAGTGTATCTCAGGATCCTTCCTCTCAAACCTATCCATGAGCCTATCTGTAAACTCCCTATAGGAGGTGATGCAATTGTGACCCAATGTCACCAGTCCATTATACCACCACTCATGTGCCTAACCCTCCAAGTGTAAGGTCATGAAACTGATGGCCTATATCTCGGTCATCTGGTTGAGCTTGTAATCCATGTCTAGATTTTGTAACCAAGATCTGGCGGTGTATTTGGATGATCCGTTGAAAGAAGGGATGTTTATTTTCCCAACTTTTCGGATGAAATCAAGGTTATGCCCCTATTGTTGTTGTGGTCCTCCCCTCTACGGCTCTCTAGGGCGATTCCTAAGTCTAAGTCCACAATACTTGACTAAGGTCATATCTTGATGGAAGTCACAACCCAATGCTGTGTACTCCCTCCTATACTCTGCAATTTCATCTGCATGAGTGGGTGGCCTCTGTGCTATCGGTGGCGGTGCTTCTACCGGGCGTTCCCTCTGGAAACTGGGAAACAAGGGTCTGGGAATCCTACTCGTAGAGGTGTATGTGAGAGAGGGTGATTGGGGTCTACTTCTTTTTCCTGAGTTCCCCTATGCTACATGCGGGACTTGTGTTTTTGGGGTGCCCACTCTAGCCAATATATTAACCACCTATGCCAAGGACCGAGATATGGTCCATTGACTAGCTAACATATCATTGATAACCTCCATGAAAGTTGTCTCTGGATCTACGGGGCCCTTGCCACTACCCTCTAGTCTCTCATATTTAACTCCTAGAATCCTCTTTACCTCACGCTCGGCCTCATGCTCTGCCTTCTCTCTATTTCCTTGTGTGCCTCTTCCTCTTCCTCTGAGATAGGAGGAAAAGGGGGGAAATCAGGACCATGCCTTCTTTCCTTATGCCTGTTGTAAGTGACATATTCATCACCTACGTGTTCATGACCCTCTAGGTCTTTTGCTACACTCATTGTGTTTAGTCACAGGCTGGTAGGACTAAAGATCTGATACCACTGTAATGTTCCTAACTTGGCTAGTCGAGGAAATGCTGCTAATGTGTATGTAGGATCTATTGTTTACAACATATAAATGATCATACAAATAATAAATGAGACAAAGGATTGCAAAGTTTTTATTATGATATCTCTATGGATTACAAAATGGCCGAATGTGGCTAAATAAATTGACAATACTTGACTAGATCAACAGAAAAAGGATCTTAGCTAGAATACAAATAAGAAACTAAAAGATACTACTCAGAATATGGGAGCATTGTGGAATCAATGGATGTGTTGGGACTATGGCAGCTCTGATGGTAACTGTTGGAATTCTAGAAAGTTCACCCTAGGAGATATACTTCTTTGAATGTCCTAGAAACTATCCCAAATGATCTACCCTTCTCTATTCCTCAGTACTGGTATCTATCAAATCCCTCTACTAAAGAATCTGGACCCCAGATGGATAGCCCTGGGGGGAATGAGCCCCTCTTCTTATGAAAAAAATGCATCCTAGTGACTCCACCATCAGAATCATATGAGACATGTCTTAAAATGACCTCCTTGGTCTACTGGGAAATGGGTTGAAAGGGTTTCCCTAAATCTGGTTTGATGCTCGCTCTGGAACCCCAAATGTGCCCACCAAAAGTGTCGCACGTACAAGTCTGGAAAATGTGTCCCAGTTGATTCCTCCATTGGAATCTGATGAGGAACAAGGAAAAATATGTGTCTTTCCCTCCTCTCAAATGGGTCAGAGGGAAATCTTGGAATTTTCCCTCGATGGGTTAAGTCGACTAAAAACCCTCTCAGAAGCTATGCCCTCACTCTAGATGAATGCACCCTTACTGTTGAACACTATGTAACTGTTGTTGAAGAATGATGGAAGACCTGAATGATCTTCTCGATGACTAGGGTGTGTCTTTCAACACTGAAATCAGTCAACTAGTGTATTCCTCCTGGAATCCACTGAACTATCTCTCCTAAGATGCGCCTCTTCTCCTCAATGACAATTCATAATTTGCATAATGATGAATTAGGTCATTGATCCTTCCTTTATATCTTTCCAAAACCCTAAATCAATATGAAACCCTAATTCACTGTTGACTTCCAAAATCCTAAATCATTGTTGAAACCCTAATTCACTGTTGACTTCTATTTTTAGCTCATAATGACTTAAAAGCGCTTTTAACCCTTTTTATCTCAATGTCACTTTTTGAATATAACACCTGTGACTGGAGTGACCTCTAGTAACCTCGTTTACCCCTCTTTGGCCCTAGCTATAGTCTAACAAGGTGGTTTAGACCATTAATCCTCCTCTCTGGAGCTCCTATTTGGAAAGGAACATTACATGTTGTGGGTGTTGATGATCGTTGTAGTTATTGTTGGTGCTTGGGTTGTGATGCCTTCATGCATTGGGTTTGTGTGTCACAGAGGTTCTAGTTACTGTTTTTCAAGGTCGTTGTGTTGGGATGGTACATTTTGTCCTTTAGTTTGTAAGTGTTTTCATGTTTGTGTTGGGCGGGTAGTTGTTCTCTCTGTCTTTGATTTCCGCATGTTTCAACCAGTTGTACTATGTGCTAAGTGGGTTGAGTCATTGTTGACTACTTCCTAATTTGTGAGAATGTTTTTCATCGTCAGGTTGTGTGGTTTTATTGTTTTCATCGTTTCCTTCCTGCAAACAAAAAAAAGTGCACTTTCTGCTTTGCTTGTAGTCGTAACGATGGGGTTGTTACAAATTTTGTGCGAGAAGACTCACAAAACCATTGGTCAAAAGTTTAGAGGTCTTATTCTTCATTACCACTAGAAGAATTAAATATTAATAATATCTAGACATCTTGGATAGTGCGAGCAGGGTGTGTACTAGAGGCTTTTGACCCCAAAGATTTGGTGATATGGTGCACTGATAATTTTGAAAAGGATCACAAAATTATTAAATTGAATGGACGCTCACTAATATCTCTTGCACCACCAAATTTCAGTCAGATTCTTAAATTTCCAAACCTGACAACAATATTCAAGGTTGAAGAAGATAAAAATTTTATTAAAGATAAAAATGGTGGTAGGGACATTTTACCACAATGTCTTGAAGACTCGATGACAATGTTGAGATATTTATCAGCAATATGGGTCAGTCAACTAAAGAAACCCTATAAATAAATGGCTTGGTTTCTGGCTAGAATACTTGGATTGAAGTCTACTGTTATTATTCCTCGACTGGCCCATTATCTTATCTATTACTCTGTTCAAGGAATTATTTTTTGATTGGTCAAGAATTATATCTACAAAAATATCATCTCAACTGTCAAATTCTAAAAAAGGAAAGAAAATCTACATGTCTAGATATTTGGTCTTTACAATTGTTGACTGTCATGAATTCCAAGGGTTTCATTTATCAAGACAAGTTGATCTCAAAAGAGACTTGGTTTATACATGGTATCTTGCTCTTTGGAAACAGAAAGAAATGTATCATTTCTATGAAGTCTATAATTCATTTTTATCTTCTTTTAAAATGTTCATGTTTGGAAAGAATGTTACAAGGTTGTCATTGGAAGCAACTTCATTCTTATACTAAACGAGAACATTTGAATCTAATGAAAAATATAGTATAGTCATCATTTATTATTCCCAAGAACCCCCAATTTATCTCGTGTTCTATTTATCAAACATAATGTTCAAAATATAAATCTGTAGGTAGTATACATTCTAGGCAAAAACAAATTTCAAAGAAATAAAAATAAATTCATTCAATTGCCATGGAAAGTTGGTGAAATCACGGTAAAAATTTATTCAAAATTTTATGAATTAACGACTCAATTTGATCCATACAGTTTAAAACTTGCATATTTGGTTAAGGGATTTGACCCCTTACAGTATTTCATGAACCACATGATTTAAGTTGTCTTTAGTGTTTCATATATAAATACCTATATTTTCCAGAGAAAAGGAAAATAATGAAAATAATTTTGAAGAAATACCAGTTAGAGATCTTGAAACTATAATAAGCACAAATGAAGCACACGGGAAAAATAGGAGAATTGTAAATGAGAAAAATACCAAGTATTGGAATTTATCTCAGAAAATAGGCACACAAAAACAACATTCTGAAAATATTATTCCAGAAAAAAAAAATCTTCAATTGATAAGTCATGAGACAGTGATGATCCTAATTACCATGAAGAGAATATTTAAAAATGTCATAAATTACCAGTGTATAAAAGAAAAAGGAAAAATGGTCAACATGAATCTAAAGGGTGTGTACCTAAAGATGATGTTCTTATCCACACCATGGAAATTGATGCCAACATTGAATACATTGAATTTCCAGATAACGAACAAAGAATTCATCGAGACAAAGAAATGATAGTCCAAGAAACTATTTTTTATGAAGAAGAGTCTTTGACCCTTCATGGCATGTCATTTGATAAAAACATTTCTTTGAGCATGTTAATTCAAAGGGAAAAAGAATTAAATATTCATATATGGACTTGAATAAAGTCCCAACATCAAGGATTACCAAAATTCACAAAATCACCAGTGATTCCCTAGATGTATCAATTGATGACAAAGAAGAAAAAAAATGCACGACTGAAAGAAAGAGTTAAAGATTTGGAATATGCATTGATGCCACCACGTATCCTTGCAATCCCACTAGATACTATTAAACTTGGAACATTAGATTTAAAATTTGAAGGAACATCAAGTTTATTGGTTGCAATTAGAAAATTTGTTGAAGAAAATATTAAAAAAAGAAGGTCTCTTATCATGGAAGCATGGGATATTGGACGCAATATTGTTTCTTTTGGTTCTAAGTTAAATAGATTCAGAGAATTTCTTCAAAGTGACTTAAAAAATAAATAAGGATTTTATAAAGATGTTGTCACCACTTTTATATTGAAGGTATCAAATATGACTGATTTAAAAAGAAAAGAAGAATAATTTCCTTCTCATGCTCGAGTACAACAATTAAATGCATGCTAGATTAAAAACATTAAAAATATAAGAGAAATTTTGGTTGATTGTGATGTTGTGGTAACCAAAAAGGAAGCATTGTATCACAAATTAAATGAAATAGACCTAGGAGGAAGCACATGGGTGGTACATGATCCAAAGTTGATAATAAATTCTATTTTTATGACAAGTTTGCAATTTGAAGAGCACGTGGAAATTTTAAAGGGGGTTTCACCTGAGAAGTTTAATCATATAATAGAATACAATGAAAATGAAATTGAAAGTTGGTTGATGAGTTATTCAAATAAAAATGAAGATAAAAAAGATTTACTTCATCAACTTTCATATGATTTAAAGAAGTTTGAAGGAATGTTATTTGATATAAAAAGTATACATGAGATAAATCTTGCACCAATGAAACATTACATAGAAGATTGGTTAAAATGAGCCTTATTGAAGATAATTGAAGAAGGTTAGTTGGAAGAAGTTAAAACCGACAATGAAACCACAATGAGAGATAATATAAAGAGTGCATCAATAAGCAAATGAAATAGAGAGAATACATCACAATAAGTCGAAATTTCTCACACCATTTTATTTCTTTCTCTTTTCAGAATTCATCCAGTTTTGTTTGTCTATACGAAGAAGAATATAATTGAATCTTGATTGTTCCTTTATTTTATTTTTAGGTGTTTCTTTGCTTATGTCCAACTATGTTCTTTTAATCACATTACTTCTCTTTCATTCTCTTTAATTTACATTCCACGGGAGCCCCAGTCCCAGTCCTTTTGGACGAACACTCTTGTTTCTAAAAAGACTATTAAAGATTATTTTTTCTATTTTTTCTATTTTCTATTTTAATTGTGTCTTTAAACTATGAGTATTTGAGTAAAGATACTTGAATTTGACCTATCAAATCCTATTTGATTTTAATGATAAAGACTCTTTCAAAGTTCTTTTACATGTGGACCATTTATTTTCTCTCCTTGAATGTGATCAAAGATATTAAAATGCATTGATGGATGTGAGATATATTTTAAATATTTTCTTTAAAATATCATTTTGTATTATGTTTTTGTAAGTGTGTTATTATGTGAGTAATAATTCTTGGTCCAACTCTAAGGAATTCGAAATGGAATAGTAGAGGGGAATAATAATATCCTTGAGGCCATCATCACTAAAATTGTTAGGATGCACCTAGAATAATGGGATGATAGACTCCTCAAAGCGTTATGGACCTACAAAAAAAAATGGAGAACTACTACCTGTAACATCCAGTTCCATTGATCACATTTTCATACCACTTATTTATTATTTGAGGACACGTGAGAGCAAGTGATGCGATTAAAACATGATACTTTATGATTAGCTGATTTGGTTTATGATTTAAAAATAATGTCATCATTGAGTATTGAAATGTTGATATGTTATTAGTATTGATGTATAACAATGACATATATTATAATGAGATTTCTAGAGTGTCCAGGAAACATGATATGATGAGGATGTTGATGGCATCAACATAACACCTTGGACTCCAGATTTAGTCAGGGAGTGGATTATTGACCTTGATTATGATGGATGCAAGAATGATGATGCTTGCTAATATGACACACATATGGAGTAAATGGGTCATACATAGATATCAGATAGTTTAGGGAGAGGTTTGGAAGAGTCTTCATCAAAACCTAATAACACTCTTGCCATGACCTAAATCGAAGGTTAACGACTACCTTGTTCTTGAGAGGTTCATGATTCCATGAGGGAAGACTGAGACAGGTGGTCATGAGTATTTCTGGACATGCAGTATTGACTCACAGAAGGTCGACAAGTGGAGTACGGGAGTTGTGGAGGGAACAATAGTCAAAATGGAGAGAAATATTTTGTTCTTGGGAGGGTACATGGCTTGCGTGACCAAAAGGATGCTATAGAGAGTTTCTATAGGCTTGTTGAAGGAAATCGAGTTTGATTGAGAGAAACATGGGACATGGGTAAAATCTTATGGATTTATCTAACAGTTGTCTTGTTGTCAAGTTTTCTAGTTGTCTAGTTGGAACTATGCCAAATTTTTTCGTGCCTGTGTTGGAACTTTTGTTATTATCAACTCTTACTATTAATTGAAATTTAGCTTTATAATTTTTGTTCCTTATTAAGTATATTAGCACACATGCATATCATTAGTATTGTATTCATAAGGTTATTGATTGTTTTTTCATATCGTTGTGAATTGGTATACCATTGAATTGATGGTATTGTACTTTTATAGGTATTGAAGTATGTTTAACTTAATAAAGAAACATTATTAATGAATAATATCTTAAGTCAAGTTCTAGAATGGTGCACCCTGACAATAGGTCATATATTTAATGTGTAAATAGATTATGTGTCACTTAAAATTAAGTATATTACTTCTTCACTTTAAATTAAAGTTATGTATATAGTATTGATAAAAAATTACTATGTAATTATGAAGATACCTAATGAAGAAATTATGAGCTTAGAATCATGAATTAAGTTTTATTTCGAATTAAAGATTTTATTATTGTAATTATTTTATTACATGTTAAGATATTGATATTAGATGTGTGAACTTAAAGTTGATCTATGATTATATTAATTAAATTTTACATTTGTGTACATCCTTACTCATAAACGTTCAGTTTTCTTGAGGGTTGTTACATATAGTATTAGAGAAAGGTTCCAATCTGCGACACAAGACTCGTTACAACTGTCGATGCATTGTAATTAATTAAAGATGTATTACTAAAATAATTGAAATTATTTTATGGAAAGTATCATGGTAAGAGGACGAAGAATGAGTACACATCAAAGTGTTGGAAGAAGAGGAATGCCTCCTCCAAGTACATCTTCACTCGAGGTATCTTCTCCATAGGGAGAAGAACATACTACCAAGCAAGAGCACGTTGCAGTGGGCGATGTCATGGGTATGATGAGGTATTTTCAAAGGATGTCAAAGGCGCTGATAAATCACCTTGATCATGACGAGGGTAGGGAATATGTACCCAATGAGGGTTCACAATGCCCTCTTGTAGTTAGTGGTATTGTTCATAGAGAACTCTAGAAGGTAAAATTTCCTGAGTTTTGGGATTCCACGAAAGGATTAGCCGCCGAAGCTTGGTTGGAGAATATAGAAATTTGTTTTAAATTGCACGATTATACCTCCAACATGAAGGTCCGCATGGTGGTATTTCATCTGAAAGGAAGTGCACTTCTTTGGTGGAAGACACTCTTACCAAAACTGAATATGGCCATTAAAGACATGTCTTGAGAATTGTTTGAGGAATGATTCCATGAGAGTTACCTATCTGAATAGTTCATTGAGTGCCATATTAGTGAATTCAATATTTTACGATAGGTTAGTCATATAATACCTGATTATGAGGCTAGATTTATTGAGTTTCTTAGATATGCTCCACACCTGACCACTGCAAATTTAAAGGTGAATAATTTTGTTTTGGTCTCAACTACAACATTGATGTTAAGGTGAGGATCATGATGCCTTAGAATTTTCACGATGCAGTACATAAATATTTTATCGCTGAGGAAGATTTGAACAGTGGAGGATAGGGTAGGAATCCTTCTAGAAGGACACATTAGACTCCACTTAGAGAAACACAACAACAAACATCCATTAGACAGACTTATGGGCATCATGATACACCTAGAGGACCTATATTTTATACACCATGCAAACATGATACCAATCATAGGACTCTATATAGAGAACCATCGCAGCATAAACCACATTATCTTCAATAGAAACAACAATATAGATCTATTGTGTAGAACGGATCAAGACCTCAGAACCTTAGATCGGTAGATTCATCCTTTAGAACTAGGAGCACCAACCCTAAGAACGAAGGTTGGACTTGTTGAGAGCCCCACTTGACAGACCACGACAACAATCTACATCGACAAGGAAATGTGGCACTGTCAGATAATGACAAGTGTCAAGTTGAAATCAACATTAAAGGTACGTGCAAATCATGAAACTAAGTGACACATGGCAGATTCTCTGCTCGTGACACATCATCAAGTGATGCAAGTAAGTTAAGTCACTTCGAGCGCTTTTCTTAGGGAGTTTTACAACCAACACTCGCCCAAAGCACCGAAGTCCTGAATGTCAAAGACCCGAAGTGGACACAAGACGTCTGATCTAAAGATCACTTTGGGAGTAGTCTCATTCATCGATCTACTACAGTGGAAGGATAGTGTAAGAAGAAATGTTAACCGACAACAAACAGTCTCCACCGTATCATGACTTACCACATAAGGTGATCACTCCAGATGAAAGAAGGCGTTGAGATTTGAAATCTCTGAAGTCCAGAGACTCGAAGGACATCTTGACCGTTAATCTGAGAGGGACACACATAAGCAATTTTTTATCTCCAAAAGATTGACGTATGGAGGAAACAAGGGGTTGAGATTTGAAATCTCCAAAGTCCAGAGACTCGAAGGAGATCTCGACCGTTAATCTTATAGGGACATGCTTCAATGGTTTGTCAGCTCTGGAATATTGATGTCTGGAGGAAATAAGGGTTTGAGACTCAAAATCTTTGAAGTCTGGAGACCTAAAGGAGATCTAGATCATCGATCTGATGTTCGGTTGCAGTTTCAACAGTTTATCAAAATATAGTGGATGGATAGCGTAAGCATAATAGACGAAGCCACAAAGTAAAAGGTGTCCATCCATCTCATTTATTGATTAATTCTTGGTCATTGGATTAAGCAATGAAGGATATATGTAAGGATCGAATATGACCATTGATCCAGTTCTGTGATATAATGAGAACTGCCTGATCTGTTCAAAAAAATTGTCTTCGGTAGATTTGAAAGGTTTAAATCCCAAAAGTTCTAAAGGGAGAAGTGTCAAAGTTATGACAATCGACCATCTCATCCGAGATTGAATCATGACCGTTGAATCGATAAATGCTCAAGTGCTCATCTCACCTAGCGTCTGGTCAACGCCTTTGGTCATATGATAAAGAGATTTAAAGGGTAGAAGGTAATGTGTTGCTTAAATTGTTGAGTCTGTGGTTCTACGCCATTGATCATATGAACATGGTTTGAAGGAAGCGTCGATCTCTGCTATCATAGAGATGAAGTAAATCGATCCATTCCTGTGATCGATTTTTGAAAGGTAAGGGGATTCCAGGTGTAACGTTGAAGACCCTAATTGATGATCTCTGGTGGTCCCAAAAGTTATTGTAAATGAACAAGTTAGTTATAACTTGTTGTAAGAGTTGGCTCAATAACTTAAACAAGTTTTTAGCATAAACAAGTATAAATACAACCATGATTGGTTAACTTGAAAAAGGCGCTTGTGGATGAAGAGTGGCTTGTGAAGTGAATGAGGTAGATCTAGACGTGAGATCTGTGTGAATATAAGAGAGATGTAGAAGTAAAGAAGGCACAAACATATTAGAGGAAAGATAAAGTGAATAAGGTGCGAGTTTTAGAGAGAAGATGAAATGCGGTGATGAGCATTTAGAGTATACATTTGATCATGAGATAGAGTTGATTCTATAATGGATCACTACTACTAGATTTGAATGAACTCTAGCTGGATAGATTGCGTTCTATCAGCAAGATGGGTCTTGCTTGAGAGTTGGTGCTCTCTTGAGAGTTGGTTCCCTCCAAGGAGTTGGTGCTCCTTACTTCAGTTGGTGCTGATACAAAATAGTTGTTGCTAGGAAAATTCATATTACTATATTCATATCAATTATGCAAAATCTTACACAAACATCTGGTGTCTCTTATGTCCATTGTGATTATGATTTAAATGTTCTTAATCTGTTCAATTATGTTTTAACTACTAACTTGTAAGAAGAATAAAAGTTAGAAAAGTCCACATACTAATTCACCCACACCCTCTCTTAGTTTGGGTGGTGTGTTCAACATATAGTATACTTTGTTATAGAGAATTTATCAATAATAATCTCTTAGTTATTGCACTTTTTTATTTAATGGATTGATGAAAGAGCTCTTCCATTTATGAGTTATGCTATTCAAGTACAAATCTTAATTTAATAATCCAAATCGAGAAGTTATCCTCTATTTCATGTTTGAATGTGTATGTAATGGTATTTAACATTACTATTTTTTTTATTGTTCATGATTGGTTTTATAGTTCCGAGTTATCTTCAGATAAAGTGATCTATAAACATCCTAAGCTCTTATTGTATACCTATGTCAATGTAGATCTAACTTGACCTTGAATTTGTTAATCATTAAAAGTGATAACAAATAAACCAAAGTTGCAATAATTGTTTTATCATATTCAAGTAAACCATCAAATCCTAGCAGATGCAAACGGATTCATATTTGATCTCAGATAATATAGATAAACCTAGTTTTCATGGGGAATTTAGCAAAGCCACACTTGGAGCCTTTCATATATCCCATACAATGTTTTTCATATAAATGCACAAGCATGGGGTGGGGGAAGGACAAACACCATATACTTGGAGCCTTACCCACCATCATATTTCAAATCAATTTAATGGATTGGGATGGGAATTCAAGGTCACTCCATACCACACCTTTCTGAAACATGTAGGTCCTTGTGGAGCTCAATTTCACCTCTTCACGATAAACACCCTATTTCTTCTCCAAGTGGATATGGGATAGGGTGACTACAATAACCAATTATAGCACCATTTCAATAGAGGGTTATTAATTTTTCAATGGGAATGGGGAAGCATCTCTAGCCTAGGGTTAAATTGCAAGTCAGTGAAGGTTTTGGTCTTCCTCAAGGAATTAAGTGAAATTTTTCCACTAGAAACATCATTCCTTTGACCTTCTCATTCTATTGACACATCTTACGAGGTATCTTCCCTACCCTCCTTGTCAGCCTTGATCTTAGTAGAGTGTGATGAAACAAATTCCATGTAACAAGACATGATGCAGAACCGAACGCGCAAGCACGTCCGCTCACATGATCTTCTCTTTCTCACTCCCTGAAGAACTCTTAAACAACTCTTCTATTTCCCTAATGGGAAATCCGCACCCACAGAAACTCTTTCATGGGATCTCCCTTTTTCTCTTCAGGCAATCAAACTTCGCAACTTCGCAAGGTCAGTGGTCGAGCATCAACCTCTTGAATCCCCGAAACCTGACAACTAGTCAACACTGACTTTCTCCTATCGGGGTTTCCTCTATCGCGATTTCTCTATTCACAATGTCGAGTAACTTGTATCCCCGACTCTTGATTCCCGATTAGCCAAAACTCTGACGCACACGCGAGTTGACTATTCAACGCTTTCACTCCATCCACATTTTGGAGTTCACAATATCGCGAATCCTAATGCAATTATTTCGGGACTTCTCGCTGCGAAACTACGATAAGGCGTGCCACCTGTCCACCTACCGACTCCTTTGTGGCCCCACACTATATTTTGACTATCGAGATATCGCGTATCATGATATCGCGATTCATGTTGCTATATTCACGGGACTTCAATCCACGAAACCTCGATACACAATTCCACGTGCAAATCCGACGGTCCTCGTAACTCGGATCAACGGCTCTGCCCCTCCTGAGCTTTGAACCTCTCGGGAATACCTGCAGTATCTCCCCTACACCTCCGCAAGATCTAACGAATCATGAAAATTCATGGATTCTCCTTAGAGAATATCGTCCGTCCATCCTTCCTTGGTGATTCCTGCAAATGACCAAGTGTTCCTCTGCAAAACTCGTCTACCTGCTCGTAAATTTATGACACCTACTTAACTCTTCAAGGCACAACTTTTCTGCACTATCCTTCAAAAAATTCGAAGGATTTATCCTTCCTGAGCTTTCTTATAAATCTGAGTCTTTAGAAAAGACTCTTGCGCACACTCCTTGCAACAACCTTCAAACACTTCAACTGCTTGAATCCCTTTGACTCTGCACACATCTGCAACAACAGTCCTTAAATTCTTTGCTCAGGTTTGCAACCCTGAGACTTAGCTTGGCTTGTGCACTCCTTTCATGGCTCCTGTGCCCAACTGCACTCCTGAGATAAATGAGAACAAAAGCTAACCTATCTGAACCCTCTGTCAACGCACTTCTTGCAGACGCTTCAACTGCACTCCTTGCAGGAAGCCTTGTTCAAATAGAGAAACAATTGAAAATTATTCTTGTATCCTTTCAGACTTCAAACTTAAACATGAAATCATATACACAACATATAAAGCAAATGTATAATAGGAAGCAAACATTCATGAGCATATCATTCAGCATCAATACACAGAGAACAACACAAAACCATGAATTTGAATCAACCTTTTTCTATTAATCCAAATGCTTGTACATGGGTGTTCTTACACAACTCTTTGCATGCTCTTGCTCTCTCCTGTTCAATACTTCAATAGATAATGTTACAAATTCACAATGAGGGTTTCTATATCCCGTTTCCCTCTTGCACTCTCAAACAGTCTAATCCAGAATTAAATTCTATATACCTACATTAACTACTTTAAATGCCTTCTATCTACTAAGGATGAGAGCTAAAGGAAAAAGGTCCATTTACATTATACAAGTGCACCTCTTCTTAATGACTTCATTTAAGAATGCGCAACAATTTCAAGGCGTTTTCAAAATTTGTGCTGGCGCTCGTCCAGCTGTCCGATTATCTCCGTGTTGGCTCTCTTGATGTCGGTGATGCTCCTGCATCATACTCCCTCGCTTGAAAAATTTCATGGGCTCCTGTCCATGAGCTCGTGCATGGTATGTCCATGCTTCTATATTTCCTCCTCGATCTCCCAGCTGGCATCTTCAACTAGATGGTTCTTCCACTTGACCAGATACTCAAAGTATTGCTTTCGCCTGGTCCTTTTACCAATTCATTTGTCTAGTATGCGCTCCATCTGCGACTTATCTGCAACTGGCATCTACTTTCGCCACTGAACCACTGGTTTCTCAACTCCATCTTCTGTTTCCTCAACCTTATATGGGTACAAATCCAAGATATTGAATATCGGAGAAATTTTGATCCCATCGGGTAATTCAATCTCGTAAGCATTTGTCCCAAATTTATTCAACACCCTACATGGCCCTATTTTCTTCATCTTCAGTTTATTATACGTCCCTCTAGGGAACCTTTCCTTCCTAAAATGTGCCAGAACTAGATCACGAACCTCTAATTGAAGTTGTCTTCTATGCTGATCAGCTTTGCGTTTATATTCCTGGCTTGATTCCAGCAATCGTCCCTTCACCTGGCTGTGAAGTTCCTTCATCGCTTCTGCAAATTCTTCTGCACTAGCGCTCCTAGTCGCAGTCTGTTCTGAATCGCTCAATTCAAAAATTCCCCTCAAATGCATGCCATAGACAACCTGAAATGGAATCTACCCTATGCTCCAGTTAACTGAGTCATTATAAGCGAACTCTGCCTGTGGTAATATGTTGTCCCACTAGTTGTTGTGCTCTGTCACCAAGCTTCTCAGCAAATCTCCCAGACTTCTGTTCACCACTTCCATCTATCCATCCATCTGAGGATGATAATCTAAACTAAATTCCAAGTTAGTTCCCAGCTTCTTCCACAAGGTCCTCCAAAAATTCCCTATGAATCTCCTATCTCGATCCGAAATTATACTCTTTGGCAACCCATGAAGTTGAATGACCTCCTTGAAAAATAGGTTCGCAATGTGTGTTGCGTCACTGGTCTTCTGACATGGAATGAAGTTTGCCATCTTTGAAAATCTATATACCACCACAAATATTGAGTCAACACCTCTTTGTGTTCTTGGCAACCCCAATACAAAATCCATGCTAATTGCATCCCACGACCTCTCTGGTAAGGGCAATGGTTGATAAAATCCTGCATTCTGTCTCCTTCCCTTCGAATGCTGGAAAATTTTGCATCTATCCACGAATCTCTTGACATCTGCTCACATTCCCGGCCAAAAATAGGACTCATTCAGTTTTGTGAACGTCTTGTCATGACCAAAGTGCCCTACCAATCCTCCACTGTGTTTCTCTTTTAGCAAATTCTCCCTCATGGAGAATTTCAGAATACACAGTTTATTACCTTTAAACAATAATCCTTCTTGGATCATATAGTCTGTCCAAGGGCTTCTATCTCTGAGAACTAGATTCTCAGATGTTTCATACGCCTCCTTGAAATCCTAATCATCTGCGTACATATCCCTGAGATCATCAAAACCTAACGTCTTGACTCTGAACTCTTGCAACAAAAAACACTTCCTGCTCAAAGCATCAACAACTTTGTTAGCAGTACCAGAAATATGTTTAATCACAAATGTTAAATTCTGCATATACTCAACCCATTTGACATGTTTCTGATTCAACTTCTCCTATTGAGTCACAAACTGTAATGCATGATTATCGCTGTACAAGACAAACTCTTTCGGGATCAAGTAATGCCTCCATTTCTTCAATGCTTGTATGATAGCATAAAATTACTTATCGTAAGTGGAGTACTTCACTTTCGCTTCATTCAGCTTCTCGCTGAAGTATGCTATCGGCTTGTCTTCTTTACTCAAGATTGCCTCGATCGCAAATTCGCTTGCATCGCATTTCACTTGAAATGTCTTATGGAAATCCAGTAACACCAGAACTGGTTGTTCCGTAATCTTCCTCTTCAATAGATTAAAACTCTTTTTAGCTTCTTCAGTCCAGTGAAAAGATTTATGTCTTTTCTTCACTGTATCCATCATTGCTGCGCTAATTCCACTGAAATTCCTGATGAACTTTCGGTAGAAACTAGCCAATCCATGAAAAATTCTCACCTCAAATATGTTCTTCAGTGATGGCCAATTCTTGATTACCTCCACCTTATTTGGATCCATCCTCAACTCATTGCCGAAATAACAAACCCCAAGTAAATGAGTTCTATCTTCATGAATGAGGACTTCTTCATGTTTATCAACAAGTTCTCCTACTGTAGTTTATGCATTACTGTAGCCAAATGCTTCAGATGTTCTACCACTGTCTTACAGTAAATCAGTATGTTATCTAAATACACAATGACAAATTTCCCGATGAACTCCTTCAAGACTTCGTTCATCAACCTCATCAAGGTACTTGGCGCATTTGTTAAGCCAAAAAGCATAACAAGCCATTCATACAACCCTTCATTTGTTTTGAATGTTGTCTTCCATTCATCACCTTCTCTCATGCGGATTTGGTGATAACCGCTTTTCAAATCAATTTTTGAAAAATACTTTGCTCCACTCAAGGAATCCATCAGATCATCCATCCTCGGCAATGGAAAACTGTACCTGATGTTTACCTTATTAATCGCTCTCGAGTCAGTACACATCCTCCAGCCTCTGTCTTTCTTTGGACTGAGTACTATTGGAACAACACATGGACTCAAGCTTTCCCTGACCAAACCTTTGTCCAACAAATCCTGGACTTGTCTCTTAACTTCTTCATTCTCTTGCGACGTCAATATGTATGTGGCTTTATTTGGCAAACTAGCTCCTGGTATGAGATCAATGTGATGACTCACACTTCTAATCGGTAGCAGCGAATGAGGTAATTCATCCACTACGATGTTAGCGAACTCTTCCAGCAATTCCTGAATCTCTTCTGGTAAATCATCCACTCTTGTGCTAGTCAAAATAATCTTCAGCTTCCTGACCACAATGAACTGTGGATCTTCCTTCTTCTTCACCTCTGTAAGAAGTTTCTTCCCACTCATGAGAAGTACAATGTTGCTTACTTCTGGCTTCACTTCCTTATATTTGATTGGAAGCAACATGTGTGTCCTCCCATTCTTCTCTAGGGTGTATGTGTTCATTCTCCCATCATGCATCACATTTATGTCATATTTCCATGGTCTACCCAACAATAGATGAAAAACATCCATAGGAATGAAATCACACTATATATTATCATTATATCCTCCTATCTTAAATTCAACTAAACATTGTTTAGTGATAGTTACCTGATGTCCTTTCTGTAGCCACGAAACTCTGTATGGGCTTGGATGATCAGTCGTCTCCAGCTCCAACTTCTCTACCATCTCTATAGAAATGAGATTATCCGTGCTACCACTGTCTACAATGACCTTGCATACCCTGTCCTTGGTTTTGCAAGAAGTCCTGAAAAGTCTGGTCCTTTGGACTGAACTCTCCACCTCCTTCTTGGGTGTCAAAAGGACTTTTTTCATCATCAACGATCTTTCGCCTTCAGCATCTTCTGCTTCAACATCCCGCCTCTGCGCTTCGGCGATGTGAGCTTCTCCAATGTCCTTATTTTTATCTGGACACTCGTTAGACTTGTGCCCATTCTTTCCACATGTGAAGCATGTGATTACTCCACCTCTTCCTCTTCCTCTGCCTCTAGTACGAGGAAAATTATTATTGTCAGCATAATCTCCTCTCTGCTCAGTATGTTTTCCTCATTGTTCAACATATTGCTTCCCTCGCTGTGAGGTTCCACCTTGCTCAGTTCGAGTCTGAGGTTTCTTCCATTCCTCCCTAGGCTTCGGATATTTGTCCTGGGCAACTAATTTTCCTCTGGGTTGACTCCTACCTCGACCCCTCTGACTCTATTTTTGGCTCATCTTCTCCTCCTCTTTCAGAGCCATCTGATAAGAATATTCCACCATTCATATGGTTACCATGCTCATCTCATCCTGGATATCATATCTCAGGCCATTCATGTATCTGGCATTTTTTCCATCATCGCTCTCCCGATGACCTGCCCTGATGTTCAGTTTATAGAATTCCTCAGTGTATTCTTTCACTGTCATCATCTTCTGTCTCAAGTTCTGCATCCTCCTAAACAGAGTAATTTGATAGTCTCTCGGGATGAATTTCGCCTTCATATTCATGACCATTATGTCCTATCTTTTGATCTTTTGCTTGCCCTTGAAGCGTCTGTCAGCTTGTACTTCATCCCACCACAATTTTGCATGCCCTTTCAATATAGTGACAACATGCTTGACTTTCTTGTCCTCTTCGACATCTTCATAGTCGCAGTATGTGTCTAGAGCTCTAATCCAGTCTAGAAGCTCCCCTGCATTCAGATTTCCCTCATAAACGGGAATGTCCATCTTTGCTCTTGCACCCATCCTGGCAATAGCTTTGATCAAACGCTCGTTTGATGCATCTTCGGCTGCGACAACTTCTTCTCTCTCAGCCTCAACTTCACTTCATGAATCACTCAGATCCCCTGCACTGACTGTGCGTCTTTGCGCTGTTTCCATGTCTTCGAGTCTAGCTCATAGATCATGCATTTGTCTCTCCACAACTGGATCTGTCATCTGCCTACCTCTTCTTCTCGGCAATTCCCTATCCTCTGGTGGATCGGGTGACTACATGTCCCTTCTCCTGGGCGGCATGGTGAATTATCTTCTTCTCTGCTACAGAAAGCAAAGAACCTTTCTGTTCTCTGATACCAAACTGATGCAGAACCGCGCTCGCAAGCACGTCCACTCAAAGGATATTCTCTTTCTCACGGCCCAAAGAACTCTTAAACAACTCTTCTATTTCCCTAACGGGAAATCCTCACCCACAGAAACTCTCTCACGGGATCTCCATTTTTCTCTTCGGGAAATCAGACTTTGAAACTTCACGAGGTCAGTGGTCGAGCATCGGCCTCTCGAATCCCCGAAACTCGACAACCATTCAACGCTGACTTTCTCCTATCGGGGTTTCCTCTATCACGATTTCGCTACGCGCAATGTCGAGTAACTTGTATCCCGAACTCCTGATTCCTGATTAGCCGAAACTTCGATGCATGCGCGAGTTGACTATTCAATGCTTTCACTCCATCAACATTTTGGAGTTCGCAATATCGTGAATCCTAATGCAATTATTTTGGGATTTCTCACTACGAAACCCTGATAAGGCATGCCACCTGTCCACCTACCGACTCCTCTATGGCCCCACACTATATTTTGACTGTCGGGATATCGCGTATCGTGATATCGTGATTCCTGCTGCTATATTCACGAGACTTCAACCCACAAAACCCTGATACATGATTCCATGTGAAAATCCGACGGTCCTTGTGGCTCAGATCAATGGCTCTGCCCCTCCTGAGCTTTGAAACTCTCGGGAATACCTGCAGTGTCTCCCCTACACCTCCGCAAGATCTAACAACTCACATAAATTCGTGGATTCTCCTTAGAGAATATCGTTCGTCCGTCCTTCCTTAGCGATTCCTGTGAATGACCAAGTGTTCCTCCGTGAAACTCGTCCACCTGCTCGTAAACTTACGACGCCTGCTTAACTCTTCAAGGCACAACTTTTCTGCATTGTCCTTCAACAAATTCAAAGGATTTATCCTTCCTGAGATTTCTTATAAATCCGAGTCTTTAGAAAAGACTCTTGTGCACACTCCTTATGGCAACCTTCAAACACTTCAAGTGCTTAAATCCCTTTGACTCTGCGCACACCTGCAACAACAATCTTTAAATGCTTTTCTTGGGTTTGCAACGCTAAGACTTAGCTTGGAATGCGCACTCCTTGCACGGCTCCTGTGCCCAACTGCACTCTTGAGATAAATGAGAACAAAAGCTACCCTATCTGAACCCTCTATCAATGTACTCCTTGTGGATGCTTCAACTGCACTCCTTGCAGGAAGCCTTGTTTAGATAGAGAAACAATTGAAACTCATTCTTGTATCCTTTCGGACTTCAAACTTAAACATTAAATCATATACACAACATATAAAGAAAATTTATAATAGGAAGCAAACATTCATGAGAATATCATTCAGCATCAATACCCAGAGAACAACACAAAACCATGAATTTGAATCAACCTTTTTCTATTAATCCAAATGCTTGTACATGGGTGTTCTTACACATCGCTCTGCATGCTCTTGCTCTCTCCTATTCAATACTTCCATAGATAATGTTACAAATGCACAATGAGGGTGTCTATATCTCGTTTCCCTCTTGCGCTCTCAAACATTCTAATCCAGAATTAAATTCTATCTACCTACATTAACTACTTTAAATGCCTTCTATCGACTAAGGACGAGAGATAAAGGCTCAAGGTCCATTTACATTATACAAGTGTGCCTCTTCTTAATGACTTCATTTAATATTGTGCAACAATTTCAAGGTGTTTTAAATATTTGTGTTGGCACTCGTCCAGCTGTTTGATTGTCTCTGTGCTGGCTCGCTTGATGTCGGTGATGCTCTTGCATCAAGACACATAGTGGAATGTGATGGGATGAATGAAGCGACTAGGTGAGTGCACTACAGGGTAAGTGTGACATGATCAAGACTTGTGACTTGAGCTTTAGGGTATTATTCTATTTGCTCTGTAGATGCTCTATAAACCAGAATGTCAGTTGTTACATCATTCATGAAGAGATGCTATGATAAGACTAAGTTCTATTGATGGATATGACCTGGAGCTCATTCGTAGGAAGATTTGGTATGTTTGATTTAGTCAATGAATGTCTAGTTGTAACCCGATTTTGATCTCATTAATATTTGTCCAAAATGTAACTATCATGCGTCCACATAATTTATTTAGACAAAAGTGTAATGGACAGGATTTTGATCTGGTCAAAATATTATCATAATGTAATTTTCCATGCATCCACATACTATTTTAGACATAAGTGTAATTGAAATGAGTTTGATTTGGTTAAAATATTTCCACAATGTAACTATTATGCATCCATATACAGGAAGGGGAACTTAGGAAAAAAAATTATAAATAAGGACACACATTTTTCAATTTGGGCACGAATGAAAAGAGAATAAAAAGGACCTGTAATTGTTGAACAAAACTATAAGATTAATTTTTGTAGAGAAAGTTATAGTTATGTTAGAATATTTTTAAACTAAATTCAGAGTGGCAAGGTGGTGCTTGGATGAGTTGAATCTCACTGCGGATTGGTGTCCGCATTATCTATGACAGGTTGGTTCTTGTGAGGATTGGTGTCCTCATTATCTATGATAGGTTGGTTCCTGAGAAAATTGGTGTCCTCATTTTTTACGATAGGTTGGTTCCTGATAGGATTGGTGTCCTCATTTGAAAAAAGTGGGTGCCTATCATGTTGAATACTTGTAAATTATAATTTGGAACTTGTATAAGAACATAAAGAAAGATGTTATGTGGTTTTCTCCCGCATTGGGTTTCCACGTAAAAATGTTGGTGCAATCTGTTTTCTATGTTGTATTTTGTATTCTTCATGTATTACTGATTAAGTAATAACTTATAAATAATATTAATTTGTTAAAAGGAAAGAAAAGTGAAAAACATGTGTTGGCACAGGGGCAGACCCAGGGTTCAATGCTCAAGAGCACACCAACAAATCTCTAACTACCGGCCCTTTCGAAAAGACTTGCGAAGCAGATGAAGTCTCACCCGAGGTAGAGGCAGGGGTGTTTGCAGGACTCCAGTGTCTGCAACCTTAGTTGGGACACATATATGTGATTGTAACACCTTAGCAGAGAACTTAGTAGTTATAGTTCATCAATATTCATCATTAGTTTATAGCACAGCTAAAACCTAATAAGAAATCAACACAATATTTAGATAGATTCTATAGATTCAATACTAAGCATACCAACAGAGATCAGATCTAGCATTTATTCACATTATTCAACACTAAGCTACCATATTAGATCATTTTAAGCATATGTTAGAGCACTAAGCATTCAATTACATCGATAAGAGAAAAACCATAAAGCACAAAGAAATCAGAACACAGGATATACGTCGTTCATCCCCACCCTGGGGATAAGTCCACCAACTCTTCTTCTTTATTTATTTCTGTCAATCTTCTACATGCACAGAGCCATGATATCTTACTCCGCACAGGACAAGATATCTAAACACCTTGCTAGATCCTCCTTCCCTGTATCACAGCACAAATCCTTCCATAGTCTCTTACAATCACTTGCACTTAGTTGTGCAAGTCTCACACAGTATGAAAAAAAAAATTACAATTACCACTTGCACCTAGAAATTAACACTTAGCACTTAGCATCACATACTTCTCCCTCCTTCGATCACATAGATCGAACTAATTCCTACATCGCCTAGATTTCTTTTTATACATTACAAAATGGGCCTAAACATGGGTAAACCCATGGGCCGACATCTCCATATCCATTACATAATCCCAAAACCCAAAAATCCCTAAAAAGGGGCCAAGATCTCGTGATCTCTACTTTGAATTGTGCTCCACCTTTGACATCTTGTTGAAATCCCAAAATAGGTAAAACATGACCAAGGATCCTAAAAACTTGGTCAACGGACAATAGGCCCCCAACACTCACCTGTGACTCGTCCTGAGTCACTCTGGTTTGGGTACTTATGCTTCAAAATCCTCGAGCTTGGCTCGAGTTGCTTCAACCTGTTGTTGCACCAAAATCTCCTGCTCGACGAAATCTTGGATGACTTCTTGGTTGACAGTCCCTCTAAACATTGTTCGACTGCAGTGACTACTTGTTCCAACTCTGTGCCTCGACCTTCAATATCCTCAAATAGTTGGAAAGCTTAGTCTTGGACTGGTTGGATCCTTTGAGTCACTTCCATGACTTTTCTCTAAATGGTGTGGAACTGTTGTTGAGAAATGTGCTATTCTTGGGATCGCTTCATCCTTTCAACTACTGACAGGAGATTCAACTGTGCCTGTACTGTTGTTGTTTTTTTCCTTGCCTCCTGGAGCTGTGACTCCAGTACCTTCAGCTCAGTATCTTCAGTGAGTTTCTAATAATTATGTGCTCTATGAGAACTTAACTGTATGCATTCTAGAGAAAATCCTTTGATCCTCTTGACTGCACTCCATGCAGTGGCTTCTCTTTGATCTCACACATCCTGTAGAGTACTTGGAACTGTTCATAGCTCAAGGTCTTTGATTCTCTATTGAAGATATTGGATAGCTTCCGCAAGCTTCTATACTTGATATTCCACTGGGTCTTCATCCTTTTTCTCTAAGCCTTTCACAGAGAAAAGTGCTCTACTGACTGCTTCTTTTACTCCCACCGGATCTGCGAGCAACTGATCTTTCTCTTTCTGGATCTGCGCTTTTTTTTCTTCAAACGTAGTTTTGAGGGAAGCCTTCTCTTGCTACGCAACTCAACATTTATCTATGACTACTTTTTGTACTTGATTTAGGGCCTCTGTGGCCTACTCGGTTTCTTCCTGTGCGAGATGAAGGCGAGCTTCGGTCACATCAACTAGTCTGCGGAGTTGGGTAGGATCATCTCCCAACTCTGGTGCTTCTGATGGTGGGGTCGTAGTGGATACTGGACGACTGGATTGAAGGGCCCGTTGTACCCTTGTGAGTTCAACCTCGATTCTATCATACATCTCCTCCTTCTTGGCTTCATGTTTCTGCAATATGTCCTACGAGGCATCTGCTATAGCTATGATGATAAAGTTGAAGTCATCCACAGTGAGCACAGTCTACATCTTAGTCAAGGTGGCTCTGGATTTCTTTCAGGAAGTGGGTTTCATGGGAGAAACCTTCCTTTTATTCAAGAGATGAGCCTCATCAGCAAGGTTCCTAGGCGTTGTTACTTCACCTTGCTTCTACTGGTCCTCTTTTCCATTTATCCCTTCTACTTTGTCATCACCCCCTCATCCAGGTGACACTGAAGCAGTTCCTTCCGATGAATTTCTCAAGTTTTGGACCTCTTCGGTCTTCTTCCTTCTGCTGGGTATAGGAAGATACTTTGATTCATGAGTGGTCTCAGGGCTACTGATTAGTTCAAGGTATGAAATTTCTGTGAGGTCTGTGGGGATGAGGAGTTATGCAGACCAATCCTTCGTGATATCTTCAAGGTCCTCCTCTATGAGCTTGTAGTATGATTGAAGCTCTTCTTTGTGCTCATCTACACATGTGGTGATATAAATGAAGTGTAGATTTGTGCAGAACTTCATAAGTAGTCGAAACCGATGCAAGGCATTCGATGTCATGCGAGGGAGAGATTCGATAACCCTCTTCAGCTATAGATAATAGGTATGAAATACCACATTCGAATTTCAATGTTTTCCCATATCGCTCGAGTACCAGAGTGTGGTGAAATTTGTAGTGAGTGGCTCGAATGGTTCGATGTCTAGGAAGGTCGCACCTTCAGGCATTTCCCAAGTAGTAAATGCGATGAGGATCATGAGCTAGCTAAAGTGGAACTCATATCCCTAATCCTGAGCTTCACGGTAGTCTAATTCCATCTGGTTCACCAAGTACTTCACCCAGTTCATCTAGAGTCCTTCTACACATTTCCCAGCAAGGTCAACGAAAAACCCTGTGATCTGTGTGGGTCTTTTCTTTCTTACTAGCTTCCCTGCGATCAATTGGCAGGCCAGGCACACTATGCCATTCTAGATTGAAGCTACCTTGTATCCTCGCATCCCCTTTTCTACATCGCCCTATGTATCTTTGATCTTCTGTGCCAATGCATCATCAAAAGCCTTTCTTGGGTAGAAGTCTTGTAGGTCAGGTCCTTGCATGCTCAATCTGATGATCCTATGGATCAACGTCATATCGAATGTAATGCATCTATCTAGCCATAGGTAGCCACCATGGTAACATGAGAGAAGGATATTAACACATGTGTTAACCTCCTGGTGCCTTCCAAAGTGTGGGATCTTCATCACATTCAAGAGCGTGGATTACGCGAGGTTCATAGTCCATGGTTGGGGGATTATTTTTGAGTTCTCCCCCCCTTCATCTTGGTTAGATACTTGTAAGGAGAAATCATGTTGTATATCTTGCGATCACATAGGTTGAAGTCGCTGAACTTCAACATCGCAATCTTATCTTGTTGTGTTCTGACTGCACGTATCCCCTTCGGGAGGCATGCAGTAACCATGGTGTAATCAAAGTCCCTTGGGACACTGTCACGACTCACTACACCTACCAGAGGAGGGATTTAGTTGGGATTAATTTCGTGTTTGCTAGATCATCTATGTGCCTGGTTCTCTTCTCTTCTACCAGTCGGGATGGTCCAAATCTGAGAGCAGTCGACAAACAGGCTTGCACTCCTCGTGTAGATGAATCTTGAACTCCTGTGGACATCCCTCTCTCAACCATCATATCAATTAAAACTTACTCAACTGAATTATCCATAGTGCTAAGATCATCCGACATGCACACTATCGATTGGAAAACTCGGGTGGATGGATGAGTTCTCAAAGAAATAGAATCAATGTCGATCTTACTAAGCACAGGACGGTAGCAATGGATTCTCTTGTTAGCTATGATACAATTCGAAAAAGTGTTCTCGGTGCAAAAGTCGATGGAATAAGTAGACACGATGTAACATATATCTCTAATGAATAGGAAGTTTTCCATCAATGCAGTTATGTCCATTGCGGTGTGGTCCCAATAGTCTGATGGCGAGATTTCTGGTCATAACTGTTGTTGTAACCATTCTGGAACATCAGTTCAATGGTTATAATTATTCCAATGGTCATATTGCTTCGCCATGGCGAAGTGCCATGGGGTGTTGTTATTATATCCCGGAAAAGTTCCAATTTTGCAAATCCTCCTTCCGTGAAGTTCCCTCTAGGTCCTTCTGTAAAATTTTTACCTTTTCTCTCTTCTTACTGAGCTTTCTAGCCTTCTTCTCGATGATCTTCGTCTCGATATTCCTCTTTCCATTCTGATTCTTGTCTTCTTTTGACATAGCAGCTTCACGCTGTTGAGATTCTTTCATAGGATTAGAGAGTAATATTGCTTCTCTATCTGGGGTAGGTGCTCTACCCGTATGTGAATCTTATTGTGTTCTTTCAACTTTGTGATCCAAGTTTCTAGTTCTAAGTAGCTTCGATCTATTCTCTTGTTCTGCAATCAAGTGTGCTATCCTCCTAGTCATGAAATCTTTTAATTCCTTCTTTTTCTGTTATAGGGCCTCCTCTTCTTTTCTTCTAGTATGATTTTTCTCGATCCATGTTTTTCCTAATAACATAGTAAATGGAGTTTTGTTATCGATGAATCTAACAACCTCAAAATCTTCCTCTTTCGAAGCTCCATGAGCACTCATAGACACTTGGGTGAGTCTTCCACATAGGGTTATCAAATTTCCCCTGAACAATCCTATTCCTCCTAATGAACGAACCATATTAGGCTTTCCCAAAATTTCCCAAGTTCTTTTTGTCATGATATTTACCTGTGTTTCCTCATCTAGGACACAGTCTATGTCGAATTCTCTTATTGTTTATTCTATGCATTCTTTTTCTTTGAATATCCCTGACAAGTTGATATCTCTGTGATTATTTAGGGTTTCTTTCATTTACAGTAGTACAGTCTTTGATTCTGTCTGAGGTTCTAACATAGTCTTAGTCTCTTGGTATTTCTCATGGTTTTCTTGTTCCATATTCATTATTTCAACCTTAGCAATAATTCTAGGTCAATATAAAAGTTCATGGTCCATAGCTTTACAACAAGGACAAGTGGGTCTTCTTCCAGGGCATTCCTTAGCAAGATGTCCTAGTCTTCTACAACTGTAACAAAGGCCTAATCCTCTTTTTTTCTTAAATGATCCCCATCATTTCTTGTACTGTGCACTAGGATCATAGTAGCTAACCTTCAAAAATTTCTTTCTAGGTTCTTGCATCCATTTGTTAGTCCAAACATTCTTTCTATGCATAGGAATAACAAATCTTTCATTACTTCTATCATATCTACTCATATCAAACCTTCTTTCATCTAGTTGTGCCCTAGTTTTCAAGATAGGGTAACATTTATCAAACATAACTAGATCCATACTCTTGAAACAAAAGTTTTCACTAATCTTACTTTCAGCAAAGCACACAGCTTTCAAATCTAAAACTTTTCACTATTCTTACTTTTAAAGGTTCCATATCTAAAACTTTTCACTATTCTTACCTTTATCAGAGCACAAAGCTTCAAGATCTTACCTCTTTTCTTCGTATCTGAATTCTCTTATTAGCACGGATCTTTACAGTTCAAGTAGAATACTGTGCACTAAGGAAACAAACCTATGCATAGAGATTTCTTTCCTTCCTTCATTTCCCAATGATCACAGTTTCAGGTCAGATCTTCGCACAAAGCTTCCTCTTCCTCAATTCCCAACAATCACAATTTCAGGTCCTAACAACGAAACCATTTGTTGGAATAGGGGTAGACCCAGGGTTCAACGCTCAAGAGCGCAACAACAAATCCCTAACTACCGGCCCTTTCAACAACACCTGCGAAGCAGATGAAGTCTCACCCAAGGTAGAGGCAGGGGTGGTTGCAGGACTCCAGTGTCTGCAACCTTAGTTGGGACACAGATATGTGATTGTAACACCTTAACAGAGAACTTAGCAGTTATATTTCATCAATATTCATCCTTAGTTTATATTGCAACTAAAACCTAATAATAAATCAAAACAGTATTCACAAAGATCCAATAGATTCAAGTACTAAGCATACCAATAGAGATTAGATCTAGTATCTATTCACATTATTTAGCACTAAGATACCATATTAGATCCATTTACGCACATGTTAGAGAACTAAGAATTCAATCACATAGATAAGAGAACAACCATAAAGCACAAAGCAATCACAACACAAGATATACGTGGTTCACCCCCACCCTGGGGCTATGTCCACCAACTCTTCTTCTTTATTTCTTTCTGTCAATATTCTACATGCACATAGCCATGATATCTTACTCCGTAGAGGACAGGAGATCTGTGCACCCCGCTAGATCCTCCTTCCCTTTATTACAACACAAATCCTTCCACATTCTCTTACAATCACTTACACTTAGATCTTCAAGTCTCACACAGTATGAATAAAGAAATGACAATTACCACTTGCACCTAGAAATTAACACTTATCACTTAACATCACATACTTGTCCCTCCTTCGATCACATAGATCATACTACTTCCTACATCGCCTAGCTTTCTATTTATACATTACAAAATGGGCCTAAACATGGCTAAACCCATGGGACGACATCCCCATATCCATTACATAATCCAAAAACCCAAAAAGCCCTAAAAAGGGGCAGAGATCCTATGATATTCGCAAAATAGGTCAAACATGACCAAGGATCCTCAAAAATTTGTCAAGGTTCAACATTATGATACAATATTGATTCACTCTCTCTTCCTCTCAGTATTTTGTAAGTTCTAAAAATTTGTATTAGAGCGCACATACCTTTAATAAAATCCTAACTACTAAAAGGAATATCATACAAAAAGTATGTCAAGTCAAGATTGCTTTTCTTCTTCAACCATACCTATGCTTAATGAAATAAATTTTTCATTTCGGAAAATTAGAATGAAGACCTACTTGATGTCTCTTGGAATGGAAATCTTGAAAATTGTGGGAGATGATTATAAATTCCCAACTAGTCTTCCAACCGATGAAGATGGGAAAAAAATTAATACAATATTGCAAGAGCTGTAAATTCCATCCAAGGAGGACTTTTAGAAACTAAATTTGTGAAAGTAATGTAGTTGGAATCTGAAAAAGAAATATGGGACAAAGTGGTAAGCAATTATTAAGCAGACGAAAAAGTAAAGTTGGCCAAAATTCAAGCTTAAAAAATTCAATTTGAAAGCCTAAGAATGAGTGAAGATGAAAATGTTGTAGGTTTTTTTCTCATAGTATATGAGACTATAAATACTATGAAAGGACAAGGTGAGAAGATTGAAGAATCTATAATAGTTCGGAAGGTACTGGGATCTCTTCCCTCAAGACTTGATGCAAAGGTTTCTGCTATAGAATAAATGCATGAATGAGATAAAATGATTATGGAAGGGATGCATGGAATTATAACTTCTTATGAGATGAGGACTAGGAAATAATAACCATATCTAATGACTGATGTCTTGAAGGCATCTATCAAATCATCAACATCTTAAAATTATGACTCATCATAACACTTCTTAGATGAAGATGAAGCTAAATTTGTAAGGAAACTAAAGACGGGCTCCAGAAAATATAAATGTATGTAACCATTCAAATGCTTTCATTGTGGGAAATTTGGTCATTTTGCATCGAAATGTCCCTTCAAATAAAACAACACCAATGAAAAAGAAAGAAAAGGAAAGGATAAACCTAGGCAGTGTAAAAAGAAAAAATATTTTAAAAGGAACATTTTTTATTCAAAAGAGAATAGAAACAACTCTTCAGATACTAAAGAAGAAGAATATGAGCTAGATACAATTCAAGATGAAAACATTATAATTGCTTTGGAGCAACACAAATCTGATCAAGAAAAAATAGGCATAGATGGATGTTTAGTTGTAGTAGACATGGAAGGAAAAATCATTAGTTCTCTCGATGAAATATCCCAACTCAAGAAAAACAATAGACTAAGAAAAGAACAATTCTAGTTTTATGAAAAAATAGACAATTAGATCATAAAAAATACAATCATCTTAAAAATTTAGCTAGAAGATGTCGAAAGAAGGGAAGAAATATTAATGAACCAAATAAAAGAAAAGGAAAGCATCTGTGACAAACTAGAAGCATAAATAGTTTCCTAAAGAAAAGATATCAAGGAGTCCATGACTCAAATGAAATTCATAAAAGGAGTTGAAACTGTAGATATCATTATCAACAATTAGAGATCCCAAGATGACAAGATGGGGATAGGATATAAGCAAGGTGTACAAATGATCAAGGATGAATCAAGCACTAGCATGTCAACCAGTGAGCATCCTACAAGTTATGCAAATGCTCTCAAGGGAAACAACAATCAACTCAAAAAATCAAAAGATGATAAGAAGAAGCAGTCAAAGCTGGATCAACCCATCTATGCAAACAAATATGAAGCAAGGAATCAACAGGTTCCTGAATATTATCAAGTTGATAGACAAAGAACGATTCCTGCAAGTAACTTTTTCATTCCAAGGCATCCATTTTTTTTCTATGGATATTATTTATCTTGTGGGAACTTTGGAAATAAGGTTGTTAGTTGCAATAATTTAGGAAATTATAATAGAAATGTAGGAATGAGATTCGATAAACATCAAATGGATATGTATCAAAATGCCTTCTACCCTCTACTAAATGACCTTGAACTCCACATATGCAATAATTTTGGACACAAGAAAAGTGAATGAAAAAGCACGATGCTACCTATATATAAGCAACACATACAAGAAGATTTTACCAAGGTTTGGAGGAAGAAAAATAAAATAAAATAAAATCGTGGACTAGCTTTATACGCCAAAAATCAAGAAAATCAATTGTATATTGACAGTTTCTGCTCCAAGCAAAATATAGGAGACAAGAGTAGTTTTGAGTTCCTAACTGAAGAAAAAGGTGGTAATGTTACTTTTGGAAACAATGCTCCAGCTAGAATTAGAGGAAAAGGAATTGTTGTACTAGATGAAGATAAGAACGGAAAGTCCAAAACACAAAATGTGTTCTATATAGATGGTATAAAACATAACTTGTTGAGTGTTAGTAAAATGTTTGACCATGGACACAATGTTCTCTTTCATTCAAAAGGTTTTAATGTCATGGATGTGCATACAAGAAAGATTGTTGTCAAGGCAGTCAAAATTTCAGGAAGTGTGTATTTTCTAGAAGAAGGAAAATAAAAATGTTGCATTGGTAAAACTGATGAGAGTTGGATTTAGCACAAGAGACTAGACAAAATAAAATATGTTGTGAGAGATATGCCAAAAAATTCCAAACCTAAGAATATTGTTTGTAATTCATGTCAGTTTGGAAATCATTCAAAAGTTCAATTCAACACAAGAGAACACTCAACCACTCAACCTCTTGAGATGATTCATACAGATCTATGTGTCCCCACTAGTACACAATCACCTCAAGGTGAAATATATTTCATTTTGTTGACTGATGACTATAACATAATGACTTGGGTTGGATTGTTGAAGAATAAATTTGAGGCTTTTGAAAAATTCAAAATCTTCAAAGCACGGGTAGAAAATGAAATGGATTTAAAAATAGAGTGCCTAAGATCATACAGAGGAAGCAAATTCACATCTGACAAATTTAACAGTCATTGTCAAAAGAATGGGATCAAGATACAATTTTCTATTGCCATAACCCCTCTATAGAAAGGAGTAGTAGAAAGGATGAAGATAATAGTTCAAGAAATGGCCAAGCCCATGCTTGATGAATCAAAAGTACCTAAAATATTTTGGGGATATTTTTTTTTAAATTGTTGTTAACATTCTCAATAAATCACACATAATATTAAACATTGATAAAACCCCTTATGAGTTATGGCATGGCAAACCAACATCAACAAAACACTTCAAAGTTCTTGGAAACAAATTCTACATTAAAAAAAATAAAGACATCTTAGGTAAGTTTGATTCTAGATTTGATGAAGGTATCTTGTTAGGATACTCCTCCAAAAGTAAATGATACAAGTGCTAAAAAAAATACTCCACAAAATAGTTGAAAGTATAGACACAGAGGTATATGAGCTACCACTTCATCTAGAGAGACACTAACACCATGATAATTCATATGATGAACCAATCAGAAATGAAACACGAGATAAAATGCAAAAGTATCAAGAACAAGAGGATTCTAAGGAAGAAGAGAGAATGGAGACATCACAACCAAAGACCCCATCAAGGTATGTTAAAAAAAATCATCCAGAAATTCATATTCTTGGAAACAAGGAAGCAAGTGTAGAAACTAGAAGAAAACGTATAGATACATCTGGTTCTACAAATTTTTACTGCTATCCATGACTGAACCACAAAAGTTTGTGCAATCAATTTAGGATGACCATTAGGTAAAATCCATGAATAAAGAAGTAGAACAAATAGATAAAAAAAAATTGGGATCTTTTCCCAAGACAAAATGAAAAGAATTTAATTGGCACTATATTGGTATACATAAACAAGTTAAATGAAGATTGATAGATTGTAAAAAACAAGTCCAGATTGGTATGCAAAGGGCATGCTCAAGTCGAAGGAGTAGAATTTGAAGAAACATTTTCTCATGTTGCAAGAATTTGAAGCTATCATGATGTTTTTGGATTTTTCATGATACAAAAAATTCAAAGTCTACTAGATCGATGCCAAATACACATTTTTGAATGGCGACCTTTAGGAAGAAGTTTATGTGGAGAAACCAAAAGGTTTTCTACTAACTCAAAAAAAGGATTATGGACCTTTTGATTAAAGAAATCCCTGCATGGCCTAAAACAAGATTCAATAGATTGGTATTATAGACTCAACAAGTATCGACACCAACAAGGTTTTAAAAAATGAACAATTGATAAAAATATATACATAAAGGATGAAATGACTGACCTGTTAATTATTGTAGCATATGTTGATGATATTATTTTTGGTAGTAACATTGAACTAATGAGTAAGAATTTTGTAGCTGCGATGCAACAAGAGTTTGATATGTCCATGTTAGGAGTACTCTCCTTCTTTCTTGGTCAATATATTCATGAACTAGAAAGAGTAATTTTCATTTCTCAAAGTAAATATCTCAAGGAAATATTGAAGAAGTTTGGCATGGAAAACTTCCCACTGGTGAGCAGTCCTATGACTATATGTTGCAAACTTAGAAAAGATGATGAATCTCCATAAATAGATCAAACCATGTACATGTCTATGATTGGTAGCTTACCCTATCTCATAGCTTCAAGGCTTGACATCATACAAGAAGTTGGTTTGGTAGGAGTATTTTAAGAAAATCCTAAGGAAACTCATGTTCTTGCAATTAAAATAATATTTAGATACTTGCAAGGCATTGTTGATTATGGCTTGTGGTATCCAAAAGACACAAACCTCGTTCTCAAATCTTAAACTGATGCAAACTAGGTAGGAATTGTTGATGATAGAAAAAGAACTGGTGGGGGCACATTTTTCCTTAGCAGTTGTTTAGTGCCTTGGCTCAACAAGAAACATAATTCTATTTCACTCTGTCTAGTTGAAGCTGAATGTATAGCCGCAACATCCTATTGTACTCAAGTAGTGTGTATTAAAACCAATCTCAAGGATATTCAAGTTCCATGTGATCAACATGTCTCCACCATGTGTGATAATACCAGTTCTATTAATCTCTCTAAATAACCTATTTAACACTCTAAGACTAAGAATATACCGATCAAATACAATTTTCTCAGAGAACAAGTTTAGGATCAGGTGGTCAAATTAGAGTATGTTCCCTCCAAAGAACATATTGATGATACCTTTACGAAGACATTACCTAGAGAACCCTTTGAGTATATCAAACATAAGTTGGGGGTGATATCGTCTTCCTTCCTTCAGTAAAGAACACAGTTCACCACTTTGAAAAGTTCTCTACTCATTGTTGTATCAGGGTGAAGTTTGTTGTTGTGGAGATGTGCACAATTGAATTTTTTGAATGGATATCAATGGTATTCTAGTTAGGGATGGTTCTATGCATGCAACAAGGATTGGTAGAAATAACATCCACATGCTCTCTTTGTCATTGTTTTGAAATGGGGGGGGGGTGGGGGGTGATTTTAGCATAAGCTTGATCTTGTTGCACATTGAAAGGGGGAGTAGTTTAGCATCAACTTGATGTTGATGCACATCAAAGCAGGGAAAAATTTATCATAAGAATGATGTTGATGCACATTGAAAGGGAAAGAAAAATACCGATCTTGATGCACATTGAAAGGGGAAGAAACTTGCAATTGTGCACATTGATAGAGAGTAGCTCAGCATAAAGGCCACTACATGGTGTAACATCCCTCTCTTGCACACACCTGAAGTGACTTATTCTTTGAGGACAGTTGTGTGCAAGTGATCTCGTTCATTATATGATTGTTTGATTCTCTTATGGATTCTGATGATGAGATTATGGATTATGATGTTATGTTATGTTATTTATGTATATACAGGTGTTATTGATTGGTTTCTCTTGAGTGTGTAGGACTCTTGATAGATTGAGGATTCCAATGGCATCGATGGACCTCCTTGGACTCTTGATCGAGTCAGGGAGTGGACAGTATATGGTTTGGGTATTTTTGTTTATTCATATGTGACCTATGATCGAGTATATTATGATGTTGTTTATCCAAGATCATTGACATGTTTCGTTGATGGATGAAGGATGATGATTTATTGTTAATTAGACTCACATTAGGAGTAAAGGGGCCATGCCTGAAAACCATAGATATTGAGGGAGAGGTGTGGAGGAATCCTTGCCACAACCTACTAGCACTCCCATTGTGTCTTGATTTGTAGGTTAACGATTACCTAGTTCAAGAGATCCATGATGTCATGAGGGAACAATGAGACAATCGCTCACAATGATTCTAAGGGATGCACAATAAGGGAGGTTCATTATTCCTTAGAGGCCCTTAGTCTACCACATAGTTTTCTGATGGATTATTTACTCCAAGGGTTGGATGTCTACCAAAATCATTCAAAGGCGAGTGACACCCTTGGATCACGTAGTGCATCTTGAAGGGAATGTCACATAAATGAAACACGAATAAAGTCAAGTGGAACCCTTGGAGCACGCAGTGCATCTTGAAGGGAACATCATGATTTGTAGCACTGGTGAGTCAATGAACCTAGGTGCCTAGAAAACAATATTTTATTTTGACGTGGTCAACCTTAAATTAAATGTTGTATGAGTAAAGTTTATTAATTATAAAATTTCCCTTAAAAAATGATAAGCCTAGTTGAAATTAAAGCGTAGGTCTAAATAAGGTATGAGGACTAAAATTAATTAATCAATTAATAAAAGGGGGGATGAAGAAAAATCAAATTAAGAATTTAAAGGATAAATAATTTATCTAAGAATTAGTTATTGTTTATCTACAAAGGCATGCTAATTTGGAACTTAGACAAAAAGGGGAAATTAAATGCAAAAAGGAATGTGGAACATATAAAAGAATCTAGTCCAGAGAACTTTCCTAAATAAAGCTCAACTAAGATTTAAGAAAGGCCTCAGTCATTAAAGTAAATTGAAGGAATAAAGGGACAACAAGGAGCATTTTTAGGAACTCTTTTAGGTGGGTGAGGGAAATTGGAAATTAATTTAATTAATTAAATGAATTTATGGTGCAACTAGGGGATTGGGTGACAAGTGTATGGGGGAGAGATTTTCCTAATTAAAATTTAATAAAAATAATTTAACGTGCAATTGGAAAGTGTTCACTAAGATAACTCTATAAAAGTAATGGCAAATAAGAGGAATGGATCACGACTGGTATGTGTCAGGTCATGCAGACATATTTTTTTTTCTTGACTGATTTTTCTTCTGGGAGCTGGGATACCCAGCTCGAAAAGAGAGTGGTAGCTTGACCTTGCGAGGTGAGCTAGGAGCTAGATTTGTCTCTGGGTTTTTTTTGCGTGGCCCCTTTGCGGCTCAGAGGGATATGAAGGAAGAAGAGTACCCCTATCATTGGCTAGGAGGTACTGGTGAGGTCTTCACAGTTAGAAAGCGGGAGACAGGGGGGAGTGCGAGCACAGAAAAACAACTTCAAATTATTCTCCTTCGGTTACGGTAATCCTAAACTGAGATGGAATTTTTGTTAATATTTACTTTATAAAATAGCTTTTAGTGAATTCATAATCAACTATTGTATTTATATTTGTTTGGCAAATACTTGATAGCTTTTAGGAAATATTATAGGCTGAACGTCAGTGTCTTAGAGGATGCCATTAATTACACTCCATAGTTTAATCATTTAGTAATTTCATTGGTACCATTTAGGCGAAATGCCTCACATCAATTTTTTAGTGGTTGGGGCATAGTATATTTTTTTACATTTGGTTGGGAGTGAGGTTTCAGAAGATCTGTAACTTATGAGGAAGATTTTATACTTCTTTGGGTGTAATTGTTGTAGTTTTCTTAACCGCACACCAATATTGCATTCTGGTTGTAAGAATGTGCATCACGGGTTCCTGAGATGGTAGTGAAGGTACTACCTACTCCCATATTTTGATTTCAATCAACCTTCCCTGTCCATTTCATTACGGTAGATTTTTATAGATCTAACAATCTATGCCACTTGAAAATTCATCCATTCAATTTACCCTCAACCTTACCTACGACCTTAAACCTTCTATAGACTAGTGCTTAGACCCTTCCTGTACCACCTGTGACCACCAACGAAAAGACAGATCCACCTTGGGACGCTTATGTGGATTATTAAACCTCTTAAGAGTTCCTCCAACTTTTTCCTTCTTGGGGTGCCATTCTTGCTGCCTGTTGTCAACCGAGGTTTTGTTGTCTTCTAGGAAAATTTCCATCTTACCAAGCAAACTTGTAAATCAAGATTTAGGTCCCTTTTACAGATAGTTGAAATGGGTATATTTCTTTGGATGAGACCCATCGATGTATCGACACCAAACTCGTGATCTCGGGCTTGTTAGTTCGAGGAACCTCCCTCTATCGTGATTTATAGCTTGGAGCGCCTCTGCTTCGCCTCGATTTTCATTGGTGAACCCATCTCTCAGCCAGAGGTAGAACCCTGGAACTTCCCTCTCTTTTGGTATGATCACGTCTTCTGGATCCTCATCTAATTTCTCTATAGAAGAAGCAAATAATTATTGTGGTAGAGACTCTGCTAATTCCATTCAGACGAAGTCGATAAATTCACTAGTAGTTGTGTGGGTGGTGTTCGCTTCGATTCTTTTGAAGCCCCTTGTCTTGGGACCATCGCCACTTAAAATCCTTCTGGATTACCCTCTAAAAATTTTACCTTCTGGTTGCCTCTGATTCTCTAGGTGGTTGAAGTAGGATATCTGACAACCTTTGGTCTGAGTGGGGTGTTTCCTTCAGCGCACCTAATTTCCTGCACCGAACATGTCCAATACCTTTTTTCCCCTTCCTTCTTTAAATCATTCCCATTGAAGTGTGTGCAGTTATTTCCCTTCCTTACCTACCTTGTCAATGCTACTGGTGGTCTCGGAACCTAATAAAGGACTCTGGTTGATAGGAGAAAGGTTGTATATGCCCTGTCAACAACTTCTGACAAAATGATTAACCTTCATTTTTGAATTTTGGTTAAGAAAATTTGTTTATTTTAATTGTCCTATATTGGAGAATTTTGTTGTTTTGTTGGTCTCTAGAACCGAGAAAAATTGATGTTTATTGTTCTTAGAATGAAAAAAGCTAATGCCTTTAATGGTCAGTAGTAAGGAGAAAAGTTAATGTTTTTTTTGGCCTAGGTTAATGTTTTTAATTGTCGCTAGTAATGAGAAAAGTAATGTGTTGTCTTTAGAATGAGAATGTTAAGGTTCTTAATGCTTCATTCAATTCATATCCTTTCATTATTTAGATGAATGAATACGAGTGTTTTTAGTATGTTACTTTATAGGAGAAAGGTGGAGTACCTCTCTTGAGTTTTTTTAATTTTTTTAGATTAATCGAATTATTGTTGGATTTCATGATTTGATTTATTATTTATCTCTCAACCCTTAGAACTTAACCGAACTTTTACTCCCTAAATGTAATGATCCATATACCCATTTTTGTTCAAATGGAAAAGAAATGAAAAGAATTTTGTTTAGATGATTGAATTCTCGCACACATAAAATATAATGTTGAAGGATTGTGTGGACCTTAGACACCTTGCATGAAATAAATTATACTGTCATATATGATTGAATTAATGACTATTACTCTTGTGCCATTAAATTGTTGATGCATGATGGTTGTTATGACTATATTTGATTTCACCTTTTGATACCACTGATGCATCGTTGATTTAGAAATTGTTATACCCTATACTTCTTGCGTGCAATGAAACCATGATGTAAATACTGATATAAGAGACATTAGACTACTTGTGCATAGTGAATGGATGATGTGGTGAATGAATTGTTAGACCTTAGATATTTTGCGCAATGAATTAATTGTTGATACTCTTGTGCCTCAAATCAAGGTGATTTATGATTTTATGCATGTGATTAGATTTCCTTATGCAACAAGTAAATACAATAGTTTACCTTGTGCCTTCTCTTATGTTGTCATATGATGGATTAACAACCTCTACTTGTGTCATTAAATGTATTAATGAATGATGGGTTAACAACCTTTACTTACATCATTAAATGTATTAATGTAAGAGGGATTAATAACTTTTATTTGCTCCATTAAACTTATTAATGATTGTTGTAGACATTAGACTTCTCGCGCAAATTGAAAAATGATATGATATATGATGAGTTATGCGAATGATTACTCGTGTGCCATGTTTAACTGTGAACTGGGATTGATGGATTGTTAAATTGGGTTATCGTAGATGTTGTTCATTTAGATAGTTTCTTGGGATTGATTGTTTTAGTGGGATGTAGACACCTCCTTGTTCCTCCTAACAGTTGCCCACCTTAAGAGCTTAAATTGATAAAATCAATTGTAATCTATGCTTCAACGTTGCTTATGTGTCCTAGAGATCCTAGCCTTGCAGATTAGGTTGGGAAGGAAATTTCTTATGTCATTTTATGAGTATATTTATGATCCTTATGTTAGCGTTATGTTATATCTTGTTATCGTGGTGTTATCTGATGATTATCTTGATGAAAGGCATTGAGCACTGTATGAATTGTATTGTTTATGCATCATCATTTATCGTATGTATGCAATGATTATGGGCTTCTATTTATTTGTGTTAATGCGTCGACATGTGTGTCGTTATTCATGAAATAATGTGTCAGATTTATGTAGCAAATGATTGGTATTGTGTTATTATTGTTTAATTAATATATTGGATGATGTGTCAATGATGTTGGTATTATTTTGATGTTTTAATTTCCTAACGCAAGAATAAAAGAAAATTATTTTTTTTACCTATTGTATGTCGCTTTGTTGTCGTAACGGTGAGGTCTTTACATGTGGTATCAGAAAGGGTTCAACCTCGAGACTTGGGATCATTACACCTTCCACTGTGAAAACAATTGATTATAATTTATCACTAATTAATTTGAATTCTATTTGTGTAGGTAAACATAGTTAGAGGACGTCACGAAGGAAGATGACGTGGTGTTGGCGGAGGAGGTGTGATGCCTCTAGTAGCATCCATGCTAGAGGTGTATAACCCCCAAGGAGAAGAACAAGTCATCAGATATGAACAAATAGTTGTGGGGGATGTGGTTGAGTTGACGAGGTCATTTAATAGGATGTTAGAGGCCATGATTATTGTTTTGGATAGAGATGCGGCCAGGGCACTGATACTATCTAAGGGTCCACCGTGCACCCCAGTCAGTACTGGTAGAGTTCACCGCGAACTCGAGAAGTTCAAGTTTCCTGAGTTCTTGGGTGCCACAGACAGTGTAGTCGCAGAGGCATGGTTGGATAATATGGTGATGTGCTTTGCACTTCATGACTATACCTTCAACATGAAGGTTAGCATGGCGGTATTTTAGTTGAAGGGGAGAGCTATTCTATGGTGGATGACGCTCCTTCCAAAACTAAAATTGGTCATCGAAGATGTGTCATGTGAACTATGCGAGGAGTAGTTCCTAGATAGGTATTTTTCTGAGGAATTACCTACATAAAAGGAGAACTGAATAGAGTGGATGATGCGTTGAATCAAATACCATGCATGTTTTCAGTGATACCTCTTCAGAAAAATCTTCGTGAAAATATTCTAACTATACAACGTGATGATGAATGGTATAAATATGTTGAGGAATTTATCGTACAAGACACGATGTTGGTACCAAAGTTTTGGGGATTTACTATGGACAATGATGGATTAATGATATATACTAACTGGATTTACGTATCGCCCAATGATGATTTGAGAATTTTGATCTTAAACAAATCTCATAGAGCTATGTGCATAGCTCATCCAGGAGTCACGAAGATAAGGACAGACCTTAAACACTTATTCTTCTGAAAAGGAATGAAGGAAGACATAGTCAACTACATGTTGATATTTCTAGAATGTCATCAATTGAAGGTTGAACATAGAAATCCGACAAGATTACTACAGCCACATGTTATTCCGAAATTGAAATGGGAGGTCATTTCGATGGACTTCATTGTTGGATTGCCTCTGACGGCAAGGAGGCACAACTCAATTTTTGTGGTAGTTGACACTCTAATGAAGAGTGCACATTTTATCCATGTGCGTAAGATGTATCAGGTGCTAGACATAGCTAGAGTTTTTATCAACGAGATAGTGAGACTGCATGGCATGCCTAAAATGATCATATATGATCGAGGATTGGTGTTTACTAGATGATTTTGGACTATTTTCCAAGAGGCCTTGGGAACCTAACTTAATTTTAATAACACTTATCACCTCAAGATAGACAGGAAGACAAAAAGAATGAACCAAATCTTGGAATACATGTTGCATATGTACGTGATGAACCAATAAAAGCATTGGGAATATTTATTGCCACTAGTAGAGTTTGAATACAACAACAACTACCAAAAAAACATTAATATGGCACCATTTGATTTTATTTATGGGTGACCTTGTCGGACGCCTTTGAGTTGGGATCGACTTGAGAATGGGGTCCTAGTAGGACTATAAGTGATCCAATAAATGGAAGAGAAAATACAAATGATAATACAAACGATCAAGGAAGTGAATGATCGACATAAGAGTTAAGTTGATGCACATCACATTGACCGTAGTTATGAAGTTGGTGATCGAGTGCCCTTGCAGGTGAAACCGCACAAGCATTCGATCAAGTTTGGAAAGGGTGCTAAAATCTCTCCTAGGTTCATGGGACCTTTTGATGTTGTGGAAAGGAATAGCCCCATGGCCTATCGACTAGCCTTTCCTGATTCTTTGAGGTGTATGCACAATGTTTTTCATGTATATGTTTTGAGACATTATGTTAGTGATCCTACAGATGTGATTGACATGAGTTCCTTGCAGGTGTCGGACGAGGGTGCTCTCACGGCGAAGCCAATCCAAATTATGGAACATTGCATTCGACAACTATGACGTTGAATAGTTGATCAGGTCAAGATCCAGTGGGATAATTATATTCCACACTCGACTACTTGGGAGGACGCATATGATATGAGTCAAAAATTTCCATTTTTGTTTGATATCTAGGCATTTAGATATTGTCAGATACTTTATTTATGCACTTGTATACTGTGAAACTTCAGGACAAATTTTAAAACAAGAGGGGGTGTATGTAACATCCCTCTCTTTCTCTCACTTGATGTGACTTATTCTTTGAGGACACTTGTGTGCAAGTGATCCGGTTCATTATATGATTGTTTTCTTCGGTTATGGATTATGATGATGAGATTGTGGATTATGATGTTATGTTATGTTATTTATGTATAGAGAGGTGATATTGAATGGTTTCTCCCAAGTGTTCATGAATCTTGATAGATTGATGATATTGATGTCATCGATGGACCTCCTTGGACTCTAGATCGAGTCAGGGAGTGCACTATATATAGTTTGGATATTTTTGTTTATGGATATGTGACCTATGATCGAGTATATTACAATGTTGTTTATGGATCATTAACATGTTTCGTCGATGGATGAAGGTTGATGATTGATTGCTAATAAGAATCACATTAGTTGTAAAGGGGCCATGCACGACAACCATAAATATTGAGGGACAAGTGTGGAAACATCCCTGCCACAGGCTACTAGCACTCCCGTCGTGGCTGGAATTCTAGGTTAATGATTACCTAGTTTGAGAGATCCACGATGTCATGAGGGAAGACTGAGACAGTCGCTCACAAATATTTTAAGGGATGTGCAATAAGGGAGGCGCCTTATTCCTTAGAGGCCCTTAGTCTCCCACAAGGTCTCCTGATGGAGTATTGACTCCAAGGTTTGGAGGTCTACCAAAATCAGTCAAAGGTGAGTGGCACCCTTGGAGCATGTAGTGCGACTTGAAGGACACGTCGCATAAATGAAACATAGATAAAGGAGAGTGGCACCCTTGAAGCACGTAGTGTGTCTTGAAGGGAACTTCATGATTTGTAACACTGGTGAGTCAATGAACTTAGGTTCCTAGAAAACAAAATTTTATTTTGACTTGGTTAGCCTTAAATTTAATGTTGTATGAGTAAAGTTTATTAATTATAAAATTTCCTTAAAAAAATGCTAATCCTAGTTGAAATTAAAGCCTAGGTCTAAATAGGGTATGAGGACTAAAAATTAATTAATACATTAATAAAAGGGGGGATGAAGAAAAATCAAATTAAGAATTTAAAGGAGAAATAATTTATCGAAGAATTAATTATTGTTTGTGTGCAAAGACATGCTAATTTTGAACTTATACCAAATGGGGAAATTAAATGCAAAAGGGAATGTGGAACATAGAAAGTAATATAGTATAGAGAAATTTCCTAAATAAAACTCAACTAAGGTTTAAGAAAGGCGTCAATCATTAAAGGAAATTGAGGGAATAAAGGGAAATTGGAAATTGATTTAATTAATTAAATGAATTTCTGGTGCAGCTAAGGGATTGGGTGACAAGTGTACGGGGACAGATTTTCCTAATTAAAATTTAATAAAAATAATTTAATGTGCAATTGTTAAGTGGTCACTAAGAGAACTCTATAAAAGTAATGGAAGAGAAGAGGAATGGATCACGAATAGTATGCGTAAGTTTATGTTGTTGTACTTTTTTTCGTGACTGATTTTTCTTATGGGGGTTGGGATACCTAGCTTGAAAAGAGAGTGGTAGCTCGACCTTGCGAGGTGAGTTGGGAGATACATTTGTCTCTGGTTGTGTTGTGTGTGGCCTTGTTGGCAACCAAATCACTTTTTCCTATCGTCTATAAGCTGCCTACACCTATGTCTTGCAAACATAGAATTTTTCGTCGCAATTTTCGAATAGACGACGTTTTCTTTCTTGCGACATTTGCACATTGGTCTTCATAAATTTTTCACGGCTGTAAGCGTGAAAACTTCCCCTTTTGAAGTCACATTTTGATCACTATCTGAACTGTCATGATCTTTTTATTGATATGTCTACTGCGCTTATTGTTTGTTTATCGTTATATGGCTGAAAGGACTTTCAAACTATGCTCATTGGACATTCTTATATTGATTGTATAACTTGATGTTGTTGAGTTTGTAAGGCATTGAGCATTTGGATTTACACTTTTATGACATGACTTATCATTGATTCTATGAAAATGCATAGGGGTTAGATTAAGTTTTTATATTTATGATATAATCCTTATGTTAATCTTTTATAGCTTTTGGCTTGTCAATTATTATGAATTCGTTCGGCACATTGGTTAAACATTTATACAATGGCGCATGGCTAACATTTGGTGTTGGTTTTACGTTGAATGTCAATGGTTTAAAAACTATACTCTAAAGTTGATTTGGCGCATTGGCATAGCACTCACCATTTGATTCTTTGGTTGGCCAAACGATATGGTTTTTGAGCTATGGTTGTTTGAACAGATGTGTAAAACGGTGGTTGTACTTTACCATAACTATCNTAAAAACTATACTCTAAAGTTGATTTGGCGCATTGGCATAGCACTCACCATTTGATTCTTTGGTTGGCCAAACGATATGGTTTTTGAGCTATGGTTGTTTGAACAGATGTGTAAAACGGTGGTTGTACTTTACCATAACTATCGTGCATGGCAGTGAATGACTCAACCACCCTCGCATGCGCGCATTAATGATTACCCCCTTTTGCTCATTCATTGTTGTTAGACCGAATAGCTCTGCTCCTGTATGTGTTGGTGAATTCTAACCAAACCCTTACCATGCATTCGGCACCATGGCCCCAGTCGTGAGAGTTGAACCCAATGGCAACCAGGTCCTGTTGATGTTTGACAATGCCCGCCAAGATTTGGTAGAGAGTGGATGGCTTACCTTCATGAAACGTTTTGAGGGTTTTTAACCTGTGTGTAGCCTGACAGTTTGCTACAAACTTTGATGGATGTCGAGCCAAATTAGGCGATGTACAGTTGGAGATTGATGAACAGTTCATCAGCTCGGCTACGGGGTTATCTACTTCTGGACAGCGGTGGTTTAAGAATTGCAAGGTCGAAGAAGTTCTGTGGACATTGTTGTTTCAATCGCACAAAATCACCTTCTGTGATAGAGGTATGCCCATGACTATGC
>SNQJ01S0030160.1:136477-161672 GCA_010110895.2 Picea sitchensis
GGGGGAGGATTCGCGATGCCTCCAGTAGCATCCATTCCAGAGGGGTCTAACCCCCAAGGAGAAGAACAAGTCACCAGACATGAACAAATAGATGTGGGGGATATGGTTGGGTTGACGAGGTCATTTCATAGGATGTTAGAGGCCTTGATTAGATGTTTGGATAGAGATGTGTCTAGGGTATCGGTACCCCCTAAGGGTCCACCATGCACCCCATACAGTACTTGTAGCATTCACCGAGAACTCGAGAAGGTCAATTTTTTGGAGTTATTGGGTGCCATGGAAGACATAGCCGTCGAGGCATGGTTGGAGAAAATTGCAATGTGATTTGCACTTCAGGACTATACCTCCAACATGAAGGTTCACATGGAAGTATTTCATATGAAGGGGCGGGATCTTCTATGGTGGAAGATGCTCCTACCACAACTGAACATGTTCATCAAAGATGTGTCATGGGAACTGCTCAAGGAGTGGTTCCGACAGAGATATCTATCTGAGGAATTCATTGAGAATTATCTCAATGAGTTCAATGCCTTATGATAGGTCGGTCATACAGTTCCCGAGTATGAGGCTCGTTTCATGAAGATTCTTAGGTCTACTCCCCATATGAACACCGAGAAACTCAAGGTCAACAAGTTTGTGTTTGCTCTTAACGTCATCATTTGTGAAAAGGTTAGGATATTAATTCCTTAGACGTTGCATGATGTTTTCTAGAAGGCCCTCATATCTAAGTAAGAGATGATTAGTGGGGGTCATAGAAAGAATCCTGCGAGACCATCGGGACAGGCCACATATGGTGCGCAAAAACATCAAACATTTTCTATAGATCCATCAGGGTATCAAGGCACACCGAGAGGATCCATGTTCACAACACCACGACAATTGGTGCCTCAGCAGTGGACTCCCTATAGAGGACCACAACACCCACAACAACGATGACCACAATGATAGTAGTTCAGACCTATTCAGGCTGGTGGGCCATCGACTTCTAGTTTGGGGACCAGGAGTGTTGGACATGTGGAGAGCCACATTACCAATGTGATTGCCCAGTTGAGAGGGATAGATTAACCGAATCAGTTGGACACACTACAGTAGGAGATTTGGGCAAGGCCCACCACATTTCATTGATTTCATGATTAGATCTACTATTTATCCCTCAACCCTTCGAACTTAACCACACTTTTACTCCCTAAATGTAATGATCCAAATACCCCTTTTTGTTCAAATGGAAAAGCAATGAAAATAATTTTGTCCAGACGATTGAGTTATCACACGCATAAAATATAATGTTGAAGGATTGTGTGGACCTTAGACACCTTGCGTGAAATAAATTATACTTTCATATATGATTGAATTAATGGCTATTACTCTTGTGCCATTAATTTTTTGATGTATGATGGTTGTTATGACTACATTTTATTTTTCCATTTGATACCGTTGATGCATAGTTGATTTAGAAATGGTTAGATGCTAGAATTCTTGCGTGCATTGAAACCATGATGTAAATAATGATATTAGAGACATTAGACTACTTGCGCGTAATGAATGGATGATGTGGTGAATGAATTGTTAGACCTTATATATTTTGCACAATGAATTAATTGATGATACTTTTGTGCCTCAACTCAAGGTGATTTATGATTTTATGCATGTGATTAGATTTCCTTACACAACAAATAAACACAATCGTTTACCTTGTGCCTTCTCTTATGTTGTCATATGATGGATTAACAACCTCTACTTGCGTCATTAAATGTATTAATGAATGATGGGTTAACAACCTTTACTTGCATCATTAAATGTATTAATGTAAGAGGGATTAAAAACTTTTATTTTCTCCATTAAACTTATTAATGATTGTTGTAGACATTAGAGTTCTCGCACAAATTGAAAATTGATATGATATATGATGAGTTTTGCGAATGATTACTCGTGCGCCATGTTGAATTGTGAACTAGGATTGATGGATTGTTAAATTGGGTTATCGTTGATGATGTTCATTTAGCTAGTTTCTTGGGATTGATTGTGTTAGTGGGATGTAGACACCTCCTTGTTCCTCATAACAGTCGTCAACCTCGAGACCTTAAATGGTTAAAATCATCTGGAACATATGCTTGAGCATTTCTTATGTGTCCTAGAGGTCCTAACCTTGTAGATTAGGTTGGGTAGGTAGTTTTTTTATGTTAGCATTATGTTATCTCTTGTTATCGTGGTGTTATCTGATGATTATCTTGATGAAAGGCATTGAGCACTGTATGAATTGTATTGTTTATGTGTCATCATTTACTGTATGAATGCAATGATTATGGGCTTCTATTTATTTGTGTTAATGCATCGACATGTGTATCGTTATTCACGAAATAATGTGTCAGCTTTATGTCACGAATGATTGATATTGTGTTATTATTGTTTAATTAATATATTGGATTATGTGTCAATGATGTTGGTACTATTTTGATGTTTTAATTTCCTAACGCAACAATAAAAGAATTTTTTTTTTTTTACCTATTGTATGTTTCTTTGTTGTTGTAACGGTGGGGTCTTTACATGTGGTATCAGAACAAGTTGAACCTCGGGACTTGGGATCATTACGCCTTCCACTGTGAAAACAATTGATTATAATTTATCACTAATTAATTTGAATTGTATTTTTGTAGGTAATCATGGTTAGAGGACGTCGCAGAGGAAGACGACATGGTGTTGGGGGAGGAGGTGCAATGCCTCTAGTAGAATCCATGCCAGAGGGGTATAACCCCCAAGGAGAATAAAAAGTCATCAGATAGGAACAAATAGTTGTGGGGGATGTGGTTGGGTTGACGAGGTCTTTTAATAGGATGTTAGAGGCCTTGATTAGTTGTTTGGATAGAGATGAGGCCAGGGCACCGATACCCTCTGAGGGTCCACCGTGTGCCCCAGTTGGTACTRGTAGAGTTCACTGCGAACTYGAGAAGTTCAAGTTTCTTGAGTTCTTGGGTGCCACAGACAGCGCAACTACAAAGGAATGGTTGGAGAATATGGAGATGTGGTTTTCACTTTGTGAATATATCTTCAACATGAATGTTAGCATGKTGGTCTTTCATTTGAAGGGGAGAGCTATTCTATGGTGGAAGATGCTCCTTCCACAAATGAACATGGTCGTCAAAGACATGTCATGGGAAATATGTGAGGAGCAGTTCCAGGAGAGGTATTTGTCTCAGAAATTCATTGAGAATCAACTCAATTAGTTCAACGCCTTATGATAGGGAGGTCGTATAGTGCACAAGTATGAGGCCCATTTCATGGATTTTCTTAGGTACGCTCCCCATCTGAACACTGAAAAATCAAAATGAAAAAAGATTGTGTTCGGCCTTAACCTCAACATTCCTGTGAAGGTGAGAATATTAATTACTCAGAAGTTGCACGAGGATATCCAGAAGTCCCTCATAGTTGAGGAAGATATGACCAATGGGGGTTAGAGAAGGAATCCTATGAGACCGTCAGCACAAGCGAGATCTAGGGCGCAAAATCATCAAACACTGGCAAGACATCCATCAAGGTATCGAGGCACATCGAGAGGATCTGTGTTCATGGCACCATGATGACTGACACCTCATCACCAGAATCCCTACAGAATACCACAACACTTGCGGTAACAACAATTCAGGCATGTTCAACATAATAGACTAGGGTTTGAGGCTGGTGGGCCATCAAATTCTACTTCGGGGACTAGTAGTGTTGGACCGAAGACCGAGTGTTGGACATGTGGAGAACCACATTACCAGCATGACTTCCTAGTTGAGAGGGCCAGAGCAGCCGAATCAATAGGAAAAAATACAGTAGGATATTTGGGCAAGGCCCACCGGATTCATGCAACGATGAATAACGGATAGGCTTATCACTAGTCTACTGTGATCGAGACATCAGGCACCATCACTGACCAAACATTTAGTATTTTGATAGATCCAGGTGCTACAGAGATATTATTTATGGTGCAACGTAAAAGAGAGTTAAGGTAAAGGCATTCAAAAAGGACGAGTTAAGCTACATGGAAATGGATTCGAGAGCCAAACAAAAGGTTGGAGGAAAGGTTATGGGTTGTAGCCTTAACCTGGGATATTTTGTCACAAAGGCCAACCTGTACGTCATGATCTTAGGATCTTATGATGCCGTGATCAATATGGACTGGTTGTAATCACATGAGGCAATACTTAACTATAAGACGAAACGATTGAGTTTGGTTGATGATGAGAGACACACATGAGTGATTGTAGGAAGAAACCAGTGAGTTTCCCTAAGGTTCATCTCTTCCCTATAGCTACAAAAGAGCATGCATAAGGGATGCAAACTATATGCAATACTTTCGATAGTATAAGAATTTACGGACATATTCCCAGAGGAGTTACCAGGGTTGGCTCCTGAGAGGGAATTGGAATTTATCATCGACCTAAAATTAGGAACTGAACCGATAACAAGAATGCCTTATCAGAAGTCAACATATCAGTTACATGATTTGAAAATGCAATTGGAGTTGATGGACCTAGGAATTATACATCCAAGTGTGTCACCGTGGGGTGCACTTGTTATTTTCATATGAATTAAGGATGGGTCATGGAGACTCTGCATTGACTACCATCGATTGAAAAAGGAAACGATCAAGAACCTGTATCTATTTCCAAGAATAGATGATTAGTTTGATCAAATGAAATTCGCGACGTTGTTTTTGAAGATCGACTTGAGATCAAGGTATCACCAATTATGGATCAAGGAGGAAGAAATTCCTAAGACCGCATTTAAGATGAGGCTTTGACATTATGATTTTACTATTTGCACTAACAAGTGCCCCAAGGGAATTCATGAGCTTGATGAATGTGGTGTTATGCGAATAGTTGGACAAGTTTGTTCAAGTATTCATTGACGATATTTTGATATATTCTCGAACAATGGAAGAACATGACGAACATTTGTGCTTGGTACTACAGTGTCTACGAGAAAACAAATCATATGGGAAACTGTCAAAATGCTCTTTTTATCAATCAAAGATTGATTATTTAGGGCATGTCATCTCCAACGAAGGTATTGTTGTGGATCCAGGGAAGGTTGAGGAACGAATGTCCCATAAGTACGTAGGTTCATGGGTTTAGTGGGATATTATAGACAGTTCATCGAGGGTTTTTTGAAGATAGAAAATCCAATTACAGAATTTCAAAATAAGAAAAATAAGTTTGTATGGAATGAGAAATGCATGGAAGCATTTATAAGGCTCAAGGATTTGTTGATGACAACGCTGATACTAAAATTCCATGACATGGATGAGGAATTCTTGGTATGCACAGATGCATCCAAGGAAGGCTTAGGTGGAGTCTTGATGCAAGACAATCGAGTGATCGCTTACATCTTGAGAAAGTTAAGAAACCATGAGGAGAACTGTGTGACACATGACTTGGAGTTAGTAGCCATTGTGTATGCCCTGAGAGTGTGGATACACTACCTGATTGGATGGAAATTCAAGATGAAAATAGACCACGGTGATTTGCAACACATTTTTATGCAAAGTGACTTGAACACGCGACAAAGGTGTTTGTCAGAACTACTTAGGAAGTACGATTTTGATATTACCTACATAATAGGAGAAGATAATAGAGTGGCAGATGCATTGAGTCAGATACCATGCATATTTTCAATGATACCTCTTCAGAAAAAATATTTTTGAAAAGATTCTAACTATACAACGTGACGATGAATGGTATAAATATGTTAAGGAATTTATCGGACAAGACACCATGTTGGTACCAAAGTTTGGGGGATTTACTATGGACAATTATGGATTAATGATATATAATAACCGGATTTATGACCGCCCAATGATGATTTGAGAATTGTGATCTTAAACAAATCTCATAGAGCTATGTACATGGCTCATCCAGGAGTCATGAAGATGAGCGCAGTCCTTAAACATTTATTCTTCTAGAAAGGAATGAAGGAAGACATAGTCAAGTATGTGGTGAGATGTCTAGAATGTCAACAATTGAAGGTTGATCATAGGAATCCAGAAGGATTACTACAACCACATGCTATTCTGAAATCGAAATGGGAGGTCATTTCAATGGACTTCATTTTTGGATTGCCTCTGACGGTAAGGAGGCACGACTCTATTTTTTTGGTAGTCAACACTCTAACGAAGAGTGCATATTTTATCCATGTGCATAGGATGTATCAGGTGCTAGACATAGCTAGAGTTTTTATCAACGAGATAGTGAGACTACATGGCGTGCCTAAAACGATCATATCTGATCGAGGATTGGTGTTTACTAGATGATTTTGGACTATTTTTCAAGAGGCCTTGGGAAACCAACTTAATTTTAATAACAATTATCACCTCGAGATATACAGGAAGACAAAAGGAATGAACCAAACCTTGGAATATATGTTGTGTATGTATGTGATGGATCAATAAAAGAACTGGGAAGATTTATTTCCACTGGTAGAGTTTGAATACAACAATAACTACCAAACCACCATTACTATAGCGCCATTTGAGTTTATTTACGGGAGACCTTGTCGGATGCCTTTGAGTTGGAATCAACTTGAGGATGGGGTCCTAGTAGGACTAGAAGCCATCCACAAAATGGAAGAGAGAATGAAAATGATAATACAAAGGATCAAGGAAGGGAATGATCGACAGAAGAGTTATGTTGATGCACATCACATTGACTGTAGTTATGAAGTTGGCGATCGAGTCTTATTGCAGGTGAAACCACACAACCGTTCGATCAAGTTTGGAAAGGGTGCTAAAATATATCCTAGGTTCATGGGACCTTTTGATGTTGTGGAAAGGAAGGGGCCCGTGGCCTACGACTAGAATTTCCTGATTCTTTGAGGTGTGTGCACGTTGTTTTTCATATATATGTTTTGAGACATTATGTTAGTGATCCTATACATGTGATTGACATGAGTTCCTTGCAGGTGTCAGACGAGGGTGCTCTCTGGCGTAGCCAATCCAAATTCTGGACCATTACATTCGACAACTACGATGTTGAACGGTTGATCAGGTCAAGGTCCAGTGGGATAATTATAGTCCACACTCAACTACTTGGGAGGACGCATATGATATGCGTCAACAATTTCCATTTTTGTTTGATAGCTAAACATTTAGATATTGGCAGATACATTATTTATGCACTTGTATACTGTGAACTTTGGGACGAAGTTTAAAACAAGAGGGCATGTATGTAACATCCCTCTCTTTCATGCACCTGATTTGACTTATTATTTGAGGAAACTTGCATGCAAGTGATCCGGTTCATTATATGATTGTTTGCATCGGTTATGGATTATGATGATGAGATTGTGGATTATGATGTTATGTGATGTTATTTATGTATAGACAGGTGATATTTAATGGTTTCTCCTGAGTCTTCAGGACTCTTGACAGATTGAGGATGCTGATGGCATCGATGGACCTACTTGGACTCTCGATCGAGTCAGGGAGTGCACTATATATTGTTTGGGTATTTTTGTTTATGGACATGTGACCTATGATCGATTATATCATTATTTTTTTATGGATCATTGACATATTTCGTTGATGGATGAAGGTTGATGATTGAATTATAATCAGACTCAAATTAGGAGTAAAGGGGCCATGCATGAAAAACATAAATATTGAGGGACAAGTGTGGCAGCATCCCTGCCACAACCTACTAGCACTCCCGCCATGGCTCGAATTCTAGGTTAACGATTACCTAGTTTGAGAGATCCACGATGTCATGAGGGAAGACTGAGACAGTGTCTCACAAAGGTTATAATGGATGTACAATAAGGGAGGTTCCTTATTCCTTAGAGACCCTTAGTCTCCCACAAGGTCGCTTGATGGAATATTGACTCCAAGGTTTGGACGTCTACCAAAATAAGTCAAGGGCGAGTGGCACCCTTGGAGCACGTAGTGCGTCTTGAAGGACACGTTGCATAAATGAAAAAAAAATAAAGGCGAGTGGCACCCTTGGAGCACGTAGTGCGTCTTGAAGGACACATTGTGATTTGTAACACTAGTGAGTCAATGAACCTAGATGCCTAGAAAACAATATTTTATTTTGACATGGTCAACCTTGAATTTAATGTTGTATGAGTAAAGTTTATTAATTATAAAATTTCCCTTAAAAAAATGCCAAGCCTAGTTGAAATTAAAGCCTAGGTCTAAATAGGGTATGAGGACTAAAAATTAATTAATACATTAATAAAAAGAGGGATGAAGAAAAATCAAATTAAGAATTTAAAGGAGAAATAATTTATTGAAGAATTAATTACTATTTGTGTGCAAAGACATGCTAATTTGGAACTTATACAAAAAGGGGAAATTAAAAGCAAAAAGAAATGTGGAACATAGAAAGGAATCTAGTCTAGAGAACGTTCCTAATTAAAACTCAACTAAGGTTTAAGAAAGGTGTCAATCATTAAATGAAATTGAGGGAATAAAGGGACAACAAGGAGCATCTTTATGAATGCTTTTAGGTGGGTGAGGGAAATTGGAAATTGATTTAATTAATTTTATGAATTTCTAGTGCAACTAAGGGATTGGGTGACAAGTGTACAGGGAGATATTTTACTAATTAAAATTTAATAAAAATAATTTAATGTGCAATTGTTAAGTGGTCACTAAGATAAATCTATACAAGTAATGGAAGAGAAGAGGAATGGATCACAACTAGTATGCATAAGTTTATGCTGTGGGATTTTTTTTTCGTGAATGGATTTTCTTGTGGGGGTTGGGATACCTAGCTCAAAAAGAGAGTGGTAGCTCGATCTTGCGAGGTGAGTTGGGAGCTAGGTTTGTCTCTAGTTGTGTTGTGTGTGGCCCGTTTGCGGCTCGAGGGGCTACGGGGGAAGAAGAGTACCCCTAGCATTGGATGGGAGGTACCAGTGAGGTCTTCACAGTTAGCAAACGGGAGACAAGAGGGAGTGCGAGCATGAAAAAACAACTTCATATTCTTCGTCTTCGGTTACGGTTATGGTAATCCTAAAATGAGATGTAATTTTTTTTAAGATTTAATTTGTAAAATAGATTTTAGTGAATTCACCATCAATTGTTGTATTTATATTTGTTTGTCAAACCCTTGATAGCTTTTAGGAAACTTAATAGGTCAAACACCAATCTCTCAAAGGTTTCCATTAATTACACTCCATAGTTTAATCATTTATTAATTTCATTGGTTCCATTTAGGCGGAATGCCTCGTGTCAATTGTTTATTCATTGGGGCATAGTATATTTTTTTACATTTGGTTGGGAGTGAGCTTTCAGAAGATATGTAACTTATGAGGAAGAGTTTGTACTTATTTGGGTGTAGTTGTTGTAGTTTTCTTAACCGCACACCAATATTTCATTTTAGTTGTAAGAATGTGAATCACATGTGCCTGAGATGGTAGTGAAGGTACTACCTACTGCCATCTTTTAATTTCAATCAACCTTCCTTGCCCATTTTAGTGCAGTAGATTTTTACAGCTCTAAAAATCTATGCCATGTGAAAATATGTCCATTCAACTTACCCTCAACCTTACCTATGGCCTTAAACCTTCTATAGAATAGCACGCCTAGACCCTTCCTTCACCACCTGCGACCACTGGCAAAGAGACGAATCCTCCTTGGGATGCTTATGTGGATTCTTAAAACTCTTAAGAGTTCCTCCAATTTTTTCCTTCTTGGGATGCCCTTTTCCTTGCCTGCTATCAGCTGAGGTTTTGTTGTCTTCTAGGAAAATTTTCATCTTCCCAAGAAAAATCGTAAATTGAGATTTCTGAACTTTATAGAAACGATTAACATAGGTAGATTTCTTCGGATTAGACTCATCGATGTATCGACACCATACTCATGATCTCGGACTTGGTAGTTTGAGGAACCTCCCCTTATCGTGAACTATGGATGGGAGTGCCTCTGCTTCACCTTGATTTTCATTGGTGAACCCTAGCTCTTAGCTGCGAGTAGAACCCTGGAACTTCCCTCTCTTTTGGTATGATTCCTCCTTCTGGATCCTCATCTAATTTTGCTACAGGAGAAGGAACTAATTGTTGTGGTAGAGACTTTGCTAATTCCACTCAGACAAAGATGATAAAGGCACTGATAGCTGCGTGGGTGGTGTTCGCTTTGATTCTTTTGAATCTCCTTGGGTTGGGACCATAGCCACTTAAAATCCTTCTAGATTTGCCTTTAAAACATTTTCCTTCCCGTTTGTTGACAATTGAAAACGTCAAAGAAGTTTTGCCTGCAAAGTGTTGCGAAAGCCTATTATTATAAAAACTAAATAATACTAGTAGGTGGGACACCCTTGAACTATTGGAGAGAAGATCTGTTCATTTTTTATGTTGAGATGATGTTCGACACGACTCACATGGTTGATGAAGATCTTGTTTGTATTGGTTATAAATCGAGCTTATGAAGGGTTGATACCTTATGTTACTACAGCCTATGCTATTCATTAATGTCATTATTGTCTGTTCTTATCACACATGCATAACCAACATGTTAGTGAAATTATATGAAAGGAGAAATACTATAACAAACGCAAAGAAAAGGGAACTATTTCTGCAATACCACATGCAAATAAATTGACGGAAATGAGAAACAATTGCTAGGGGAAGATTTTAAATATATCCTAACTATACTACATACATGAAAAGACTTGATGATTATTTCTAAACCCTAGCTAGCAAGTAAATGGTTATGAAATTTTGATTGAATTACATGTTTAATATGCATATGGTTGAAATGTTGGTGGCGCATTTGGCAAGGTGACAATGCTAATGGTTATGCAATAGTTAATGGAATTACGTGGTCGATATACATATGGTATGTTTGGATAGATTGAACATTGATGGCTCATTTGATAAAGTGGTGAACGTTCATGGTTAAGCGATTTGTTTTGAGTTATATTATGTGAAATGGGATATGATGATCACGCTAATGGATTTTAATGTGGTGATGGTTTCGATACATGGTTGATTAGTCGTGGTAATGGAGAATTTGTTGGCATGTATTGTTGAGTTAATGAGATGTGGGTGGAGGCGACGTGCATTTACTGCATGTCACCTTTACTCTTCCCGTTGGCCTCCACCCTAGTCGGGCTATTGTTCGATTTTGTTGTTGTGTTATGCTCCGAAATTTTAGCAGGGTAGAACCGCTCGACCAACTCTCGTTTTAAGAAATTCGATTAACATATATGTCAATTTTTTTCGCCATTCGTGACTTCCCTCTGTTTATGAAATGATTATTGGATCAGGTGTATGGGTTTGTGTTTTTCCTGAGCATTACAACTGTATGAAATTTTTATTCTTGAATGAAGAGTGGATGGTTCTTCCTGTAATATATTTTAGTTCATAGAGGTTATTGGTCTTCCCGGTGATAGCTCTCAGTTACCACTACTAGTTTACTCATATGGTTTTTGTTTAAGTCTTGGGTGGATAGCTATCTTCACGCACTATCACTAAATCTAGTCTCTAGCTTTCTTGGGTTTAATGGTCGAAGGTTTTATGCATTACTACGTTGTGTTTCACTTCGGCATTGGTTGTTTCCACTGCTAAGGGTCACGAAGTGAATGTTTTGTTCTTAACTCGACCCTGTCTTCACATTAGTACTATAGTATCTTGGATGAAGAACACGAGGGTTATACCCTGCGTGCATTAGATAAATTGCTCGGCTGAATGAGAGCCTCCCCTTTTTTTTGAGTCCCTTGTCATGGATTGTTACTTTTCCAAAAATGAATCATGTCTCTCTCTGTTTCCACACCAATGGCCTTGAAATTTCCACCATTACGAGGAGTTGGCTCTGTTCCCTAGTGTTGGCTACAGAGTAGACCCTTAACCCTCCAATATCGAATTTTGTAAAGGAGATTTTCGTGCCTACCAAGTTGCTATGGGTTATCGTGGATCGAATGTATGATCGATTACTTGTGAATACGAATTTGCCCAGTTGGTCATATGGTAGTCCTATTGTTTTAGAATTGAGTTATTGCATCTGTGATGATAAGGATGAACCCTTCGTCTCCAATTGCACTTTCAAAATATACAACCACCCTCCTTATGTTAATAGCTCAGTATTTTTACTGGAAAGGGCCTCTGCCTGATTCAATTGGATGCGTGGGTAGGCATAGCTACCACAACTTGTTCGGTTAATTGATTTTCCACAACAGTGGTGAATTGTTTGGTTGATATACAGTCACTAGTATTTGCACTAATAATTTTTGGATGATAGTTGGCATTGGTTACAAATACTTGGTGTTGCTCACGCATGTCACGTTGTGTGTATGGTATTTTGCAAAATGAAATATTGGGCATGGTAACTATGGTTTTCTTAGGGCCGAATGATTATTGGACAGGGTAAATATAGAAAGTATATCCACTGCATCCTTGTTCTTGTTGGTTGTCTAGACCTAAGTGTGCACAACATAGTCGATGATGGTGTGACTAAGTCGAAGAAATCTTATATTAAATCGATGGATCAACCGATATGTTTAGTTATTACTGTGACTATGTGTTTGGTGTGCTAAGTGGAAATGTTTCACCATGGAGTTTTGTTAGCTGTGCATTGTGTGTGGTATGGATATCTTGTTTTTCATACTCAGGGATACCCATAGAGGTTTAAGCATGTTATTTATTGCAATCAACCACTAGTTAAAGAAATCATGTTGTTGATGACAGTCGTGTTGGATAGGTGGTCCAGCTTTTAAATCACATTGAATTGTTTTTCTTTTACAGTGACAGAACTACATTGCCTGGGAAAATTACATTGTGCATAGATTGTGTCTAAATGGTGGTTGTTGGTTGTATGATTAATTTCCATTTCAGGCATGGCAATTTGGTTTTGATTATTTTGGTTATTGCATACATATGTTAATGAATATAATTGCATTTTGATGGGCTCTATTGCAATAATAGTGACTTCATTATTGTTTTGAGAACATGACTTTTGAGTATAGTTGTGGATTGAAGAAATGCATGGGCAGTGGTTGATTTCGATAATTACAGATTGGAAATGGGTATTGTTTGTAAATTGATTATGAAATGCAGAGTGTGTAAATGAAGGGAACAAAACCTCTTGCAAATTGTATAAAATGCCCGTTGTTGTGTGATGGCACTAACTGGGACATTTGATTTTGAACAGTAAACTTGTTAAATACACATAAATTATTATTTAGTCAAGTGATTGATGGTTGATGTATCTTCTTTCACAAAATGTTTTATGGATGACTTAATTATATCTTCCATATAGTATGTTATAATAGATATACCTTTTTGTTTTTCTTTCTTACGATTTAATTTTCAAGTCAATACTAACAACTTTCAAGTTAATACTATGAAATAGGAAACGAAATAGATTTTTTTAGTTAATAAGATTTATTTGTTTTTTTAAGTACATCTTGTGAGGATTGTGATATTCAAATTGAGAATTGTGGGAGGTACATTTAGATGGATTTTTTTTATAAAATATTTTTATTTTGAAAACAAAAAATTATATGTGATATTATTTTTGGTTGCAAGGTAATTTTTATGTTGTAAGATTATTTGAAATACTTTTCACTTTAATGAAATCAATTTCACATGAAATAAACAACATTTTTTTTTGCAATTTGGTTTTGAATTTGGCATATGATAATTTTGACAGTGACATATTTTGATTCCATCATTGATTTATATACAATTTGACTTGTTTTATTTATTTTAACATTTTTAAAAATTTATATATATTTAATGTATATTGATGGGATGGAAAAATATAAAGAATAGTTAGTATAACTATACAATTCAAATCATTCTCTATAACAAAGCTTGTTTAGAATTTACTATTTTTTTTTATTAAATAATATTTTTCATCCGTCCATGAAAAATAAATGGGAAGATAAATATAAATATGTCAACAATCTTAAATTTGAAAATCCATTTAAAAAAAAAAATATATTCATTTAAGTGTACATGGTTCTTGTAAATAGATAATGTTGGAGATTTTTGTCACCTATATTGAAGGTGGTTTCTGAAAATGAGAGAATGCTTTCATTCACCACAAAGTATTACAACATTTGGTTATAAGTTGTTGTTATATGATTTAAATAGATGTAATGCATTAAATTTTGGTACAATGAAAAATTATGGAATGATAATAATTCATTAATGTCAACAATAATACACTACGAAATTAATTATTTGGTGAAATCATTTTAATTATATAAGAAAAACAATTTGATTCATTAATTTTAGAATACACTATAAAATTATTTGGTGCAATCATTTTTTATTTTTTTTTGTTAATTTGTGCGGGACCTGTTGGTACGCGATTAACCTGTGGCTTGAGAAACCGCGACTCAGGGGCATCTAAGCCGTCAAAATCACCCGGGGATCGCACTCGGCCTGACCCACACCAACCCTTAACATGGTTGGATTTTTTGTCCCCGCAGGTTTCGAACCGGTGACTTTAACAACATGGAGTGGCTTAACAACACACTCCGTCACCGACTGCCCTACACCTCGGGGACTTAAAAAAGTTGAAGGACATGGGGGTGGGCTTTGATCCACTTATGTGTGCACGAGTCACGATACCATTTGGTGCAATCATTTTAACTATATAAGAAAAACAATTTGATTCATTAATTTGAGAGTTGACATATTGTAAAATGATTGATGGTATTGGTTTTAGTGATGATACAGTTCAAAATTAACTAATTGCATTAACTATGTGGTGAAGATATAGATATTAACGTGATAAAAATAAATATTATTTAAGAAAATTTGAAACTAATACAAATTTATAATGATCATTATTAAATGATCTAGTTTAATTAAACTTATAAAAGTTTATCATAAAATGCTTCTAAAATGTGATATTTTTATCAATCATTATAGGTTATCGTTTCAAACACACTTTGAGTGGGCTTAATTGTTAAGTTTCTTTCATAAAAGTTACAAGTTCAAATCTAGAAGGGAGCATACACCAATTTAGTATCTAGCTTGGTTGTAATCTTAGAATTAGATGATGATGATGATACGATTATTATTATTATTTACTATCTTTCAAAACAAAATTGGCGAAACTATTTTTATAATTATTTATGTAAATTTATTTAGTTTTAAATTTATTACATATGACATATTAGAGAATTCAATTGGGTTTATTTTAAGTGGTTGGAAAAAATGATTGTTATCCTCCCTATCTATGTTCAGGTTCAATTTGAGTAAGGAATATGTTGAGCTCTTAATGAGTATATTATTGTAATGACTTCTAGTCTTATTTTTAACTAACCTCGTGCCTTGAAGATTCTACGAATTTATTTTGAGTGGTTGGAAAAAATGATTGCTATCCTCCCTGACCTTCAGTAAGTAAATAATATGTTAGACTCTTAACCAAACCTAAAGATTATAAAATTTACAAATTATAAAATATTTAATTTACAAAATTAATATAACTTATTTAAATATAAATAACTAAACTCATTTCCCACTATATTTAAAAGTAAAATTAATTCAAAATATAATTTATATAAATAAAAGAAATATAAGCAACTAATATAATAATTTAAAAACTATTATCATAACTCTATTTTTCTCTACTCATGATGACCTGCTTAGCAGCACAACCACTCTAACAACACATCAGCTAGCAACTAGACCACACCCCAGCGAATATATATATAGTCTCTATCTTTTACTTGTATTCTTTTAAATATTTTGGACACATTTACGCATATTTTAACTTACATTTACCATGCATTCATAAATACAAAAAAAAATAATAAAACGTGTGGTTTCCATGGCGGCTTGAAAATTCTCCTCTGAATCGAAAGTTCGATCACACCTTGACTACGCCCACAGAGAAGGTAGTTTTCCGGTGAGAGGGAGGACAATATTCCATACTAGCAGGGCTGCTCCGATTCCATGTCATTTCGTTCATTCACTCTAGAGTCTATTCACTATTCACCGAGACTGTAGAATGAATGAACGAAATCTCACCCTGAACAAATTTCTAATCACTGAACTGCTTGACTAGGGATTGTGCGCCATGATTATCTCCGGTTCCTCTCCCCATCGTCACTTCCTTCGGTCTGGTCATAACTAAATCTTGTTGACAGCGTAATTTCTTGTCTTTAATATTATTTATGAGGCCACTCTGCACATTGGAGATTTAGTGGGCAAGGCATCTACCTTCTTAGATGAGAACGCATGTAATTACGGGCCCACTCCACCAGTGCAACGATTTAGTGGGTAGGCGCTGGGGTGAGCTGATGGACCTACCCTGCCCTACTAGAGGACATGGGATGGTATGATATGCCATGAGTCTCCAGTCAGTGATACAGTAGTTGCCACCAAGAGGTATAGTAGTTGCCACCACCAGTTGGAATTCGATTGGGTCTCTTTGCTTCTTACACATTGGAGATGTGGTGGAAACGTGCATTAAGTTTCCATTGGACAAGATAAGGTGATATTCTATCGAAGTTTCTTTATGGCATTGACCAACAAAAAGACTTGCACAAAGGAAGAACATAATAACAAGACATAAAACTATAATATAGCATATCTAGATGTATAATTCTATGCACAATGGTAAAAGATACTAACAAGACATAAAGCTATAACATTCATATCTAGATGGATAGTTTTACATACTTGAAAACTTTTTCCTTCGACTGTAAATTTTCATAGTGGCACTGGAGGCCCATCTCTGCTAGATTAGAATCGATGGGACATTCAATATAATTCATGTATGGCTGCAAATTTGCATACTTGAATGGGTGCAGAGACCAAAATGTTCAAGTGCTATATTTAAAAAATATTTATATAAGAGATGGGACATTTACTATCATCCATATGAAATCATTGTTATCAAGAATATGCCACAACAAATATCTAATATCACCCCTTCATCATGAGAATTTCGAATTGAGAGCCACTACAATATCTTAATTAAGGAATATCTACCTTCATATCTTCCTTTCACCCTTGAGATTCATAATTCGTAACTTCCCAATATGCCCCATTGGGAAATATTATAAATAGGCAATAACCTTTTTTACACATGTAGATTATGTCTTATCTTTACTTTTATGATTTATTTATTTTGATGTTTTCTTACACTTATCCATGTATGTAGATTACTTATCCATATGTAGATTATATGTTATCTTTCCTTTTATGATTTATTTATTTTCATGTTTTCTTACACTTATCCATATCCCATGACCTTTTTCTTCGTATCATCCTTCTTACACTTTTTTGTCTTTTCCTTGGTACAAGAAATATCTCCATGTAAACAAAACGTTGACATCTCTATTAGAAACATGAAACATGATATTTTCAAATAGTTCTTCAGTTGAAGGATATTGTTAATGTCAAAAATAATTTAAGCACGAGAAAGAGGGTGTCTAGTGAATAAAGAGGCCACAAGAAGAAATATCTTCATCGAAACAAAAAAATTGATATCTCTATTAGAAACATGGTGTATTTTCAGACAATTCTTCAATTGAAGGAAATTGTTAATATCAAGAATAATTTAAGCACGAGGAAGAGGCCACAAGAGACCAAACCATGGAGATTGGGTTGAAATTCCATAGAAACAAAAAATAATAAGAGATGCGGGGAAGAGCAAGACTAGTGGGATTTCTTAAGGATTTTCTTACCTAGTTTTAGTGGATGGATGTAAGATGTTGAGTATCAATTCACTTTCAAGCATAATCATTTAAAGTTCATTTATAAAAGAGTGAATGATATGGAAAAGTTTACAAGTTACCAATATTAAATTAATGTATCTAATGTTTATTTTAAGAAATTAAAATTTATGTTACTATCCTATTTTAATGTTATAAGAATTGTGTAAAAATTTATATGTTAATAATGTCAAAATATGAATGTTTGTATCTAATATTGAAATTTCATCATTTGTAATGTAGAAGTTGCAATGTTTCTCATGCATGACTAACTATAAATCATTTATCACAAGTTCAAATTCAAGTCTCACCTTGTTCAATAAATAATATTTTCTAAATTGTCAAAGTGTTGACATTTTGTCAATGTTTTGAAAAAAAAAATTTAATGTGTTATAAATCTAAAAATCCTAATAAAAATTCGGAACGTTTAAATGTGGTATTAAAAACCACTCGAGAAAACTAGTACTTTGTCTTGAAGGTGACATGAATTATATGATAAAAGTCTTTCACATCTAAATCAACCTTGATAGGAAGAATAATAGGAAAACATTGTACATGATAATGTTGAATACCATTTGAACAAAAGGGGAAACAACCACCTATAACATATAACCTACCAGAAAAATAAAAACCCAATCAACAAGAAACATGCATAGAAAAAATGCTAGTAGAATACTAGATCTACAAAATAGATGAGAAGAAAACAAATCTACAAAATAAGGATATAAGATTTAAAACGAAAAAAAAAAGTTAGAAATGAAAACACTTAGGAATGAATAGATGAGATAAATGCCAATTTTTTCTAAGATAACTTGCCATTAATATGTTGTTTTTCCATCTCCCTATATGCAAAAAAAATTTCCATGGATGTTAAAAATTTTAAAGAGAAACTTTCTAATATAAGAAATAAAATCAAAAAAGTGAAAAAATGGAGAAATACAATAGATATAAGAAGGAATGAATTTTATTGTGTTGTATTTTGTGTCACATCCTGACAAGTCCTTTCCCATTATAGGTTATCCTTTTCCACTAAAACCTCATGACATCTATTACTTCTACTGAAATGCAATATTAATAGTAGCAATCTAGAAAAAACTCAAGCCAAAGGATACACCTAAGAATCAGAATGAGTTGCAAATTAAGACCACTCCCGAGAATGTAAATGAGTTGCAAATTAAGAGAAGATACTGCATTAAGGAAGTGCATAATTATTGTTGGTTGAAGGTTTGTCATTTCTATAAAATCTCTCTTATCATTGCCATGAAATGTCAATGAAACCCATAAAAAGAGATGAAAAAAATCCTTGTATACCTTTTTTTATCGTCCTTTCTAATTGTAAATGGTGTCTCTCATTTTCGTTCTTCCATCCTTCCTTTTCCTGATGTTCCTCTCCCATCCTCCCTTAAACATAAATGAGCAATGTTTTATTAACAAATATACTTATATTCTTAAGTTCCTTAACTATGAAATCTACCGAGGAATAAATTTTTTTGAAGTACTGATTGAAATGGTTAGAAGAAATAAATCAAAGAAAATTCATATTTTAACTAAATTAATAGTTTAGGTGTATATTTGTTACTTATATTTTTCCAAAATTGTCGAGAAAATGATATGTGTTTTTTTTAAGGACCTAACGTACCTAACCCCTCAAGTGGGTAGACTAATATATTTTCATGTAATAATGATAAATATTAATAAGGCCTAACAATAAGGAAGAATAATTCAAATGTAAGAAGACCTAATAGAAGCTTTTGCGTCTAGAAGGATGTTCCTCTAGATTTTTATTTTGGATAAATAGATTTAGTATACATAGGAGTAGAGGGTATGAGAAGTTTTTTCTTGAAGAATTATTTTAATATAGCTCTTCTTTGCTTGACGTTTCCCCCTCGAAGAGGCAAGTGAATGTTGTTTTCTATCATTAAAGGTATAATTCTTGTGTTGTGGTTCCATATAATTTATTGTCCCAAGGTTATCTCTATAGTATTTTCATATTTTGTTTCTTTCTCGGTGTTATTTTCTACACTATTTCTCTTCTCTGCTAATATAATGGACCTAGTACCTTACAAATGGTATCAGAGCACTTTCCTCAACAAAAAATTGTGGGCTAATTTTCTTTTCAGGGTAGAAAAGTATTCTGGCATCTTAAAATTACAAAGATATGTCGTTACGTGCATAAAACCATGATCAAGGAGTAATACATGCATGATATATAGGTGGTACTCAAGCACACATCTATTGGCCAGCCTTGTAACCCTTGTTGGTACCCTTTCTAGTAGTAGCACATCAGATAGCACATATATATGGATAGGCCTAGATCTCCTGAAGCCCTCTATAGATAAATCGATTGGATGCTTGGCTACTATAGTTCCACCGAGAAAAACACTTGGGAAGATACTCTCTAGTTTGTGGGTATTCGGGTAGTACGGATAAGGGAGTGGTCTATCCTCTTTAGTTGGTTCCCTAAGATATTGGGCCGAGTACTACTATTGGACCCTGCACATATATCAGAGATCTATAGCACATGGAAAACTCTTGTCTGTAGAAACCCTGAATACCCTACTCCTTGGGACGAAAACAAAAATAGAAAATACAAGATCTATTTATGCGCAACTGTTCCTTCTACATTCTGGTTGCAAAATTACTACACATTTCTTCCTGTTAAGAATTTGGGAATTTCGTCATTGCAGTATTATTCAGGACGGAGTATAAATCTACAAGAGTTAAAAAAAAATGTAGTGGTCCCAGTGGCATACTTATTTGGTACCTATCCGATTTGATTCCCCTTTTCTCCCTGATTATAGTCGTACCTTTCATTTTTAATCCTTTTTTTCAGTGGACCCAATCCCTTCCTATATTCCCTATTTTTCTGTCCATTCCATTATATTTTGGTTCTCTCCCTGATCATAGTAGTACCTATCACTTATAATTCCTTTTTTGTGGTCCCACCCACCTCTTTTTCCTTACCTACACTCCCCCTCTCCAAATGTCTACCACTCGCAACCAAGACTTGTGAGATTCCATCAATCAAGCCTAGGAATCCATCCATTATGTGACATCAGAGACTGGCTCTACCAATTCCCACCTTGCACAATTTGAGACCCAAATCCAATGCAAATTTGACACCATGGATGCCAAATTCATGAAATAATTTAACACCCTCTAGTATGTTTTGAATCAGTTGTTGAGCTACACTCTAGATCCTTCCTCCCTGAACCAACCAAAGTTGTTGATTCCTCTTATTCTCTGCATTTTCAATCCAACTCCATTCATCATGACCCCCGTCTTCCTCGTGGTGAAGTCAATAAATTTAATGGCTCTGATCCTACAGGTTGGGTCACTCAAATTAATCATTATTTTTCTTTGCATGGTATTATGGATGAGTTGGAAAAACTTCTCTATGTTGTCCTCTATCTAGATCCTGAAAGATGGAAATAGTGGCAATGGTATAAAAATTCACATCGGGGGTATATTTCATGGACCCAGTTTGTTGCAGAGATCTATGACCTCTTTGAGATTAATACCCACTAGATAGGTCATTTAACCAAGTTGAAACAGTCAGGCACAGTGGAATACTTTATAATTGTTTTTGAGCATTTGGCCTTTCGAACATAGGGCATGTCAGATGCGTTCTTCCATGAATGCTTTATCAGTGGCCTAAAGGATGAAATTCAATCCCAAGCTTTGATGGACCTCTCTCAGACTTGGTTGGAAGCTATTAAACGTGCTAAAGAGGATCAACAAGTTTTTTTTCCCAGAACAAAAATCTCTCTTTTGTTCCTTGCCTTCGACCCACTAATCCTAACCCCACTGCCACTTCCCTCAAGGTACACAAATTAAATAGGGTTGAAATGGTTGAATTCCAATTGAAGGCTCTTTTCTATAATTGTGATGAAAAATATTTTCTAGTGCGTAAGTGTAAGGAAAAAAAACTTTTTATGGCTATTTTCGACGATGTTCCTGAATAAGATGTGATAGTTATCCTTGTTAAGAGCTCTCCCTTCTTGATTCTACCTAGGAGCCCACTGACCCACCTAAAGTTTATGCACTCATTTCCTTGCATTCCCTCATTAGATTTTATTATCCACAAAACCTCAATATCATTGGATATATTAATCATAGTAAGCTCATCTTCCTGGTTGATAGTGGTAGCACCCACAATTTTATTCATCGTCTCATTGCCCAGGAAACCAATCGCTATACTCATGTTGTCAATAATTTTCAAATCATGATAGCCAATGGTGGGTCCATGAAATGTGGTGGGCATTTTGAAAATGTTTGTCTTCAAATTGGAAATTACCACCTGAATATCATATGTTTTCCATTGAAATGGGTGGTTGTGACATTGTGCTAGGTGTCGAATTTTTATGCACTTTGGGTACTATTCTTATGTATTTTAAGGAATTAACCATGCAATTCCAATAGGAGGGACAAAGGTATCACTTCCAAGGTCTAACAGTCGGTTCTCCCGAGATAATAAGTTTGCATCACATGGAAAATCTCCTCAGGAAAGGTCACTCCAATATTATTTATCAACTCCATTATATTCAAGCAGTTGAGACACCTTCTGGGAATCCTAACCTCCAAGCTATTCTCTCCCAACATCAAGTTGTTTTTTCCACTCCTCAGGGACTTCTTCCTCCTCTTGGTGTTCCTGATCACTCCATTCCCATTTTTCCTGTAGTTCTTCCTCCCAATGTTCACCCTTATCGTCATCCATTTTCACAAAAGAAGGAAATTAAGAAAATAGTGCAGGAATTGCTCCAAGATGGTGTTATCTGCCCTAGTACCAACCCTTATTCTTCTCATGTGGTCATGGTACTTAAGAAATAATGCACTTGGCACATGTTTCATGACTTTTGTGCCCTCAATAAACTCACCATCAAGGACAAGTTTCCCATTCCTATAATCGATGATCTCTTAGATGAGTTGAGAGGTGCTCAATACTTCACTAAACTTGGTCTGTGTTATGGATACCACCAGATACGTAGGCAATAAGTTGACGTCCCCAATACTACCTTTAAAACTCATGAGGGTCACTATGATTTCTTGGTCATGCCCTTTGGCCTATGTAATTCCCCCTCCACCTCCCAAATCCTCATGAATCATGCCTTTCGTCCTTTTCTCTATCATTTTGTCTTAGTGTTTTTTTATGATATTCTCATATATAGTAAAACTTCATAATCCCATATTTCCCATGTGGATCAAGTTCTCCATCTACTCTCTCAGCACCAAATTCTCAAACACTCTAAATGTTCCTTTGGCGCCTCATAAGTCGAGTACTTGGGTGATATTTTTGGCAAGCTTGGTGTCCAGATGGATCCTAAGAAGATTGAAGAAATGAAGGATTGGCCTCGCCCCAAGAATATCAAAAGATTACGTGGGATTTTCGGTTTAATACGCTATTATTGCAACTTTGTTCATAATTAAGGAAATATTGTGGTGCCTCTCACTACTCTCCTTAAAATGAATTCTTTCACTTGGACTCTCGTAGCTGATCAAGCCTTTCAAGCATGGAAGGAGACTATGTGTACTACTTCGGTCTTGGCCCTTCCTAATTTCAAAAATACCTTTGTCCTAGAATGTGATGCCTCTAGGAGAGAAATTGGAGAATTCCTTATGAAAGAGGGAATACCTTTTTCCTTTACCATCAAACAATTATCAGAACTCCATTTGGGTCAATCAATCTATGAAAAGGAAATTTTGGCTATTCTGCATGCAGTGGATATATGTTTCCCTTATTCCTTGGAGAAACACTTTCAAATTAAGACAGATAATCAAAGCCTCAAGTATTTATGGAGCAACGAAATTCCTCTCCAAAGAAACAAAAATGGTTAACTAAGCTCTTTGGATATGATTATGAGATCATTTACAAGAAAGGAAAAGAAAATGTGGTTGTTGACGCTCTTTCTAGAAAATATGAAGAGGAAGGKTCCCTTWTCTCTCTATCCTTCAATGTACCATATTGGCTCCAAGATGTTCGCTAGGAATGACTACAAGATCCTAAAMTTTCRCATYTGATCCAAAAATTGCAAGCCAATTCTCCATTTTCCCAATGGTACTCTTGGCACAATGATGAGMTTCGCTAAAAATGTATGTTTTATTTAAGTAAACAGTCACAACATAAATCCATGGTGATTTATGAGCTTCATGCTACACCCACAGTTGGGCACTTAGGGTTTACCAAAACCTATGACTGGGTCAAACATTATTTTTCYTGGGATGGTATAAAAAAGGACATTYGCACTTTTGTGGAAGAATGTGATGTTTTTTAACGTAACAAGGGAGAAACAATCAAATATCCTGGCACACTCCAATCACTTCYGATTCCACCCACTATTTGGAGGGACATCTCAATGGATTTTATTRTGTRATTACCTAAATCATGCAATAAGTGAATCATCATGGTGGTAGTTGATYGTCTTTCCAAGTATGCTCAATTATATTCTCTTCAACACCCATTTATCGCATCCACTATGGCWCAAATTTTCATGGATCATGTCTTTAWGCTTCATGGCATGCCTCATTCTATTGTTTTTGATCGAGGTCCCACTTTCACCATCAATTTTTKGTATGAACTGTTCAGGCTACACGRCACCTAATTGTATCTCAACACTACCTATCATCCCTAGAATGATGGYCAAACTGAAGTTGTCAACAAGTGTTTAGATACTTACTTGAGTTGTTTTTCCTATGAAAGGAAAAATTAATGGGCTCAATGGTTACCATTAGCTGAATGGTGGTACAACACTTCTTACCATACATCTACTCCTGTGACTCCTTTTAAAGTAGTATATGGATCAAATACACCTTTCATTCTCTCCTACATGCAATATGTCTCGAAGGTCCAGGTGGTTGACCAAATGCTTACAGTTGGAGAAGCTATTCTCTATAACCTCAAAGAGAATTTGGTCATGGTTCAAAATCACATGAAGTAATAAGCTGATCAAGATCTCTTAGAACATCAATTTGATGAAGGAGACCGAGTATTTCTTCGACTACAACCTTAGAAGTAAATGTCACTCAAGGCCGAACATTGTCAGAAATTGGTGCCAAAATTTTATGGTTCTTATACAGTTCTCAAGTGCATGGGACATGTGGCCTATCAATTAGATTTTTCTATTCCTTCTAAGCTCCATCCTATTTTTCATGTCTCCTTCTTAAAGAAGGTGATTGGAACTAAGTGCCAAACTCAAAACAGTCTTCCCAAGTTGGATGAAGACGGATCCATCTAGTTGCATCCACAAGTATTTTTGTACCTGTGTGAGCATCGTCTTAGTTGGAACACCATCAAGGAAGTGTTTGTTGAGTGGAAAGATACAACTCCCGCAGATGCCACCTAGGATCCAACTAACATTCTGTTAAGAACCAAATATCAAAATAGCATAGAAAAATCTCAGAAAAAGTAATCAACACCTTGAAAAAGAGATAATTTCAGATAATAAGCCTCTTCGAGGGGGAAACCTCCTTTTACCCCACTTAATTGTTCAAGTACAAGATGATTCCAAATGAAAATGTCTCCTTGGTATATATAGGAGACTAGGAGG
>SNQJ01S0030160.1:161682-173115 GCA_010110895.2 Picea sitchensis
CCTTCGCGATTTCGGGCTTCGAGGATACCCTGATCTCTGGCTTCGACAATTTCTGAAGTGTTCTCCTCCAAACTCCAGACCTCGTGCCATGTGTCTCCTTTGATTTTTACGGCCCAACCATGTTTCGGGTTTCACGACTTCCCGAAACTCCCGTTCACCTTGTGCACAAACCTTCAGACTTTCGACTTCCAGACCTCCTAATCCGCTACCACGTGCTTTCTCTGCAACCAACGGTTGATATTTCTTTATGACTTCATGAATTTATGACTCTCCTCTTACAATACCTCTAAACTTCCTAAACCACGAAGTGCCGAAACACCTTACGGACAACCTCTGTGTAGTTCTCCTAGATTTGACGGTCTAGAATAATTCACCTCCGTCCAGAACATATCTCCTTCTTGGGGTTTGGGAAATCTTAAAATATCCTCCCCTTTTGAATATTTATCGTCGCTCTCCCTTCTCAGCTTGTCTTCCTCAACCTTCCTTGTTCCTCCTAACACTTTATTCGACACTTAGTCGAAGTCTCAACCTATGCATGCCTTGCAACAGGTTCTCCTCCACACTCAACTTATTTTTGTGGATGATTTCTCACTCTTTGAGACTGAAGTCACCCTACTCCTCCCAAGATTATGATTCTGAGACTCTCTCACGCACTCCTTGTGAAGGAATATGCACTCCTTTCATACATAAGTTTCACACTACCTCTTGTGATCTTTGAGTCGAAGCAGACTCGGTCACACACACCTTGCGGACACTATGCACTCCTTGCACTTCCTCAAAAAAGAGAAACAATTGAAACTTATTCAATCTTCATAGTGACTCATTCATTCAACCTTGTAAATGAATTCATAAACCACAAGAACCATAAATAATAGAGAATTTCAAATAATAAGAAAATCTACCATTCATTCATCTCGATAGACACAACAACAACATACAATTGAGACAATACTCCTTTGTTATATTCATTCCAAAGTCATATACATGGATTCATACACTGCTTCTTCAACACTCTACATAATATACAATAGGTTCAACTACTCCTCAACTATCATCTATCAACAACCCATTTACAACTAGAGAACTAATAACAACTACAATGACAATCTACATGATAGATTCAATGGCCTCTTCTTGACAACATTACAAAAATTTATACAAGAGATGATCTTCGAGCCTTTCCCTCCAACTACTCTAGGCTATCCTATCGAAATAAAATCTTTCAAATAATTAATATTTATTACAATAAATATTCAAGTCAGACAGATAAGAGAGAAAGCTCTAGATCTGTACTACAATCTTCAATATTAAAGAAAAATACATTCCCTCATCGATTGTATGTGATGGCTCAGCCTCCAAGCATTAAATATGTTCATAAATAAAAATCTTCCCCATATGTTACATTAATACACCAACTTTAGAATTCAAAATATTTCAAAACATGCGCTAGTGCGCCCAACTGTCCTCCACACTCACTTCACTAGCGATGCTCCTCCATCATACTGCTCTGGCTAAGAAATTCATGGACTCTTGTCCATGAGCTCCTACATCGACATTCCATGATTCTGGATGTTTGCTTCACCAACCCAACTAGCATATTCTATCGGATGTCCTTTCCACTTTACTAAATACTCAAAATATGTCTTCCTTTGGGTCTTCTTGCCAATCCGTCAATCCAAAATATTCTCCATCTGTGGCCTCTCTGCTACAAGCATTTGTTTTTCCCACTGAATCTTATCTCGATATTTTGACCCCTCGGCTCCATTTTTCCTGTAAGGATATAGGTCTGAAATATTGAATATGGGTGATATTCCCACATCCTCTGGCAATTATATTTCATAAGCATTCTCACCAAATCTTCTCAAGATTTTGCACAGTCCTATCTTCTTCATCTTCAACTTGTTGTATGTTCCCCTTTGAAACCTCTCCTTACTTAGATGTGCTAGAAATTGATCTCCAAATTCAAATTAAAGTTGCCTCCTATGTTGATAAACTCTGTGCTTATACTCATTATTTCTCTTCTGCAATTGTTGCTTAATCTGATCATGGAGTTTCTGCATTTCTGCAGCGAAGTCTTCAGCTCCAATGCTCCTAAACTCATTCTTCTCTGGGTCTCTTAACTTTGACAGTCCCCTCATATTCATTCCATACACTATTTGAAGTGGTCTCTTCCCAATGCTTTTGTTCACTGAGTCATAGTATGAAAACTCCTCTTGTGCTAGAATCTAGTCCCACTGATGATGGTGTTTAGTGACCAAACTCCTCAGGAAATATCCTAAACTTTGATTCACCACTTCAGTCTGTCCATTTGTTTGGGGGTGATATGCAAAACTAAAAGAGATATCTATCCCCACCTTCTTCCAGAACATTCTCCAGAAATGACCATCAAATTTGGTGTCCCTCTCTAAAACTATACTCCTGGTCAATCCATGGAATTTCACAATCTCTTTGAAAAACAAATTTGCAATGTGCATTGCATCACTAGTCTTTTGGCATGGGATAAAGTGTGGCATCTTCGAAAATCTGTCAACTACCAAAAATATGGAATCACTTCCTCTTTTTTTTCTTGGCAGTCCCAACATGAAATCCATCCTTATTGCATCCCAAGGCCTCTCTGGAATAGGCAATGGTTTATACAACCCAGTGTTCTGTCTCGTCCCTTTTGCATACTCACAAATATTACATCTATTCACGAACCTATTTACTTCTTCCTCCATACCTAGCCAATAATACGAACCATTCAACTATGCAAACGTCTTTTCATGGCAAAAATGTCCAGCTAGACCTTCGTTATGTTTCTCTTTCATCAGGTTTTCCCTCATCGAGCATTTTGGTATGCACCACTGGCAACCTCTGAACAACAATCCATCTTGAATCAAATATTCGACCCATTGGCTTTTGTCTCTGTGCATAGGATTCACGCATGCTTCATATGCTTCTTTGAAATCTGGATCATCATGACACATCCCCTTCTGGTGTGGAAACCCCAAGGTATTGACCTGAAATTCCTGCAGAATCAAACTTCCCCTGCTCATTGCATCAACAACCTTGTTAACATTACCAGAAATATGTTTAATGACCAAAGTGAATTTTTTCATAAACTCTATCCACTTAGCGTGTCTATGGTTTAATCTCTCCTGTCTGGTTATGAATTGCAAAGCTTGATTATTGTTGATGGGTATTCTATATGCACTAAATCCCTCAATTAAATTGTCAACCTGGGTAAGTAAAATTAGAGTTGTAGCACTGTATATGCCAAGGAAGAAAAGATAATGGAAGTATGGTATAACTAAGGGGATTATCTATCTAAGGATTAATCTACTTAAACAATGACTCTTTCATTTTTATCAATTAGAAAATTCTATTAATGAGCTTGAACTATTTACCCTAAGCAACTTCAAACAATGGATTGGTGGATTATTCCTAAAGAAGCAAATCATAACCTACTTTGAACAAATTAATATATTCAACCTAATGAGAAACAACAAGTAAATTACTTTTGACCTTTTATCTTTAAGAAAATAAGAAAACAAACAACTATGTTGGCCCTCGACCAAGTTTTGTGGAAACATTGGTCATGTTTGACCAGTTTTGGGACTACAACAGGCTGGTCGAAGACGAAGCACCCAGGAGAAGTGGAGATTGCGGCATCTCTCCCTTTTTGTTGGATTTTTGGGTTTTAGGGTTTATGTAACAGGAATGGGATGTCGGCCCATGGGTTTACCCATGCTTATGCCTCTTTTGTAATGTATAAATAAGTAGCTAGGAGATGTAAGAAAGGGTCGATGGCTTAGTGTGAATATTAGCTATGTGCAAGAAGATGTGTTAAGGATTGCAAACCTAAGTGAAAGTGTTTTGTAAGTGCTTTGTTAAGACAAAATGTGTAAGGATTTGTGCTTTGATACAACTCAGGGAAGGAGGATCTGGCGAGGTGCACGCAGATCTCTTATCATATGCGGAGTTGGCGTTCTGGATTGGTGCATGTAAGAATATTGGAAGAGACTAATAAGAAGAGAATAAAATTTGTGAACATAGCCCCACACTGGGGTGAACCACATATATCCTGTGTCGATGTTTTTTGTACTATTATGTTAATGTTGTTTATGTATCTAATTGCTTAGTGTAATAATGTTGGTGTAATAGGTAGATCCATTGATGCTTAGTTCTTTATACATGAATGAATGATTAGATCTGTCGTAATGCTATGTGATGAATGGTTAGAGGTGCTTGATCTTGGTTGTTACTGTGATGATCTTTAATAAGGGTTGAACCTGCGATGTGAATAAGGGTTAAAGACTAATGAATTTTAATTTATAAGTTATCTGTTAAATTATTGTGATCACAGATCTGTGTCCCAGCTAGGTTGTAGACACCTGAGTCTTGCAACCCCCTTGCCTCTACCTCGGGTGAGACTGCATCTGCTTCACAGGTGTTTTCGAAAGGGCTAGTATTTAAGGTTTTGTTGGTGCTTTGTTGAAGTGTTGAACCCTCGGTCTACCCCTATGGCAACAAATAGTTCTGTTGTCGGGACCTGAAACTGTGATTGTTGGGAACTGAAGAAAAGAGAAAGATTTATGTGTAGATATGTTGTTGTAGTGAGCAGTAATCTACTTGACTTGATAATCTCTGTGCTAAGAGAAGGAAGTATGATTTGAAGAAAATAGGTATGATATTAAAGATTTTTTTTCTCAGAAGGTAAGATAAGTAGAAATTTTTTCTTCAAAAGAATGGATCTAGGTATGTTTGCTAGATTTGGTCCTAGTTTGAAAACTAGGGCACAGATAGAAGAAAGAATATTTGATCTAAATAATTTTGATAGAGATAGTGAAAGATATGTTATCCCTATGCATAGAAAGAATTTTTGGACTGACAAGTGGATGCAAGAACCTAGAAAGAATGTTGGCAGATTGCAAGTCCATTACTGTGATCCCAATGCGCAGTACAAGAAAGGTTGGGGATCGTTTAAGAGAAAGAGAGGATTAACACTTTGTTATAGTTGCAGAATACTAGGACATCTTGCTAAGGAATGCTCTAGTAGAGGTCCTATTTGTCTTTGTTGTAAATTTGTTGGTCATGAGGTTTTGGATTTCCCTAGAATGATTGCTAAAGTTGAAAAGATGAACCTGAGACAAGAAAACCACGAAGAAGTTCAAGAAACCAAGGATATGATATAAAAATAGAAAGAATCAGAGACTATGTTATTATAGCTGAAAGAAACACTGAATGATCATAAAGACATCATTTTACCAGAGATATTAAAAGAGAAGGAGTGCATAGAAACAAGAATAGGAGACTTCAACATAGACTGTGTTCTGGATGAAGAAACACAGGTGAATATCATGCCAAAAAGCACCTGGGAAATTTTGTGAAAGTCAACTATGATTCCTTCATTGGGAGGGATAGGATTTTTTAAAGGAAAGATGATAACCCTATGTGGAATGCTTACTCATGTACCTATGATAGCCCATGGAGCATCGACTGAAGAAGAATTTGAGGTCATTAAGTTTGTTCAGAATAGAACTCCTTTTGCACTTATGTTAGGAAATACATGGATTGAGAACGATCAGATCTGAAGGAAATAAGAAGAGGAATCCACATAATAGAAAAAGAAAGAATTAAGAGACTTCATAACCATAAAAATAGCGAGACTAATACAATAACATGAGGACAAGTCGAAGCAGTAGAAGATTGTGGAGGTTAAAATAACACAAGAAGGCTTACATAACCTATCCATACATGAGAGAAGAGCACCTACCCCAGAAGAAGTAAGAGAAAAGGTACTAAACTCGAACCCTTTGAAAGAACCTCAATAGTGCGAACTCCCTTTACTAGGAGAAAATAAGAATAAGAATGGAAAGAGGAACCCAAAGACTCAGATCATAGGAAAGAAGGCCAAAAATATCAGTAAGAAGAAAACGAAGTTAGAAAAATTGCAAGAAGTTCCAAAGACGACTTCGCCAAAAGAAGGCTTACAGAACCTGAACCTCATCGGAATAGCAGAACAACGCAAACTGGAACTTCACCATGGAAAAGTAATATGACTGTTGGAGGCATATCGATCATTAGAATGATGATCTAGAATGCCTAGAAACACAGTTATTACCGAAAAGATCGTCATTTGACCATTGGGACTACGCTATAATGGATGGAATCATATTGATTGAGGATTTTCAATCTATTGGAGGAACTCATTATGAGATTGTTTATTTAATCCATAGAATTTCTCACCGAGAACACTTTTGCAAATTGTGATTATCTGAGCTAACAAGAGAACTGATTGCTATCGCGTTGTACTTTTGAGACCTTGCCACCTGTTTTTCCTACCTTGAGTGTTCAGTCGCCTACCCGAGTTATTTGTTTATGAGCATGCATGTCGGGCGACCTTAGCACAGTAGAGAAATCGGTAGAATAAATCTTGATCAACCTTATGGATGAGAAGGTCATCTCCATAGGAGTACAGGCCTTGTCGACAGTCAGATTACAAGCCTCCCCCTCGACTGCACATCGATCTAGCCAAACAACGACCAAGAAAATAAGAAAGCACCGCGATGAGTTGGTGAATGCGAAGTTGATCCTGTTGGTCATGCCCGACTACATCCTGCCTCTGGCTAGAGAGGTTAGTCATGACAGCGTCCCACATGACTTCGAGTACACACTCATCACTGTGTATGTCCCAAAGGGGATAAACGTAGTCAAATCACATCTAGGATTGATCCCTGATCTTAAGATCAGTGATTTCAACCTTGGAGACAGGAAGAATTATGGTTGCTCACACCGCATCGATACCTAAATAATACAACTCGGAAGAAGCCAAAGATAGTCCCCCATCCATGGATTAAGGATATCACGAGGTCCACTATATTAAACATCATGAATATCTCCCACTTCGGGAGACATCAGGAGGTTAAAGCGTGCGTTAAAATCCTCCTGTTGTGCTACCATGGATGTTATCTTTGGTTACACAGGTGCATGACTATGGATCCGACATTCATCCACATTATCACTGGACTAAGCGTGCATGTACCAGAACCTCAGTAATTCTATCCAAGGAAGGCTGCAAATCACTCCCTGACACAGCGTATAAAAGAAACCTACGACAATGTGGAGAAGGGGAATTCAGGCTACAAGGTGGCCTCCATCCAATATGGTGCAGTGTGTCTATCTTCTCAACTAATTTATGGAAAGATCGTCAGGAATAATAGACCAATGCAAGTTACAAGGTTTGTTGTCGACCTTGTAGGGAATTGCATCGATGGCATGCTAATGAAATGGGTGAGCTACCTCATCAATGAGTTGGAGAAGGACTATCGCAAAGCACATGACCAAGGAAATGAGTTCCACTTTAGTTGGTTCTTGATTCTAATAGCATTTGTCGCTTGGGATATGCCAGAGGGAGCGACATTCCCATAAGTTGATCCATCAGAACCATTGACCATGAGGTTCATCACCTTGTGGTATACAAGTGACATGGTGAAGCAGTGGAAATCAAATGCGGTGTTTCACACTTACTACCTACAACTCACATGTGCCATTGAGTCATTCCCCTGAATGACCCTGAACACCTTTCATACTTACAGACCACTAGCAAATTTCCATGCAAATCACCACTTTATTTACATCACTGTGCATAGAGATGAAAGCAAGGAGGAGTTATAGTCTTAATACAAATTGACTGATGAAGACATGGAGGAGATAACCAAGGAATGGTCAGATGAATTCCTTGTACCAGTCAAGCAGAAAGAGCTTTCCAACCCCGACATCTTAGGAATCCCTTTGGTCACCTGGGCGGAGTGGGATGGACCAAGTAGTGCTAAGAAGAATAAGAAAAAGGAAGAAGTGCAAGAGATAAATAGTGCATCGAAGGAAACTGCATCTGACTCACCTGCAGGAGGAGGAGGCGATGAAATAAACCAAGAGGAGGAAGGGAAAGAAGACAAGCAATAAAAGGGAAAAGTAACACCACCGAAGGAACCCCTTACAAAGGTCGAGACATCAAAGAAAATTAAGGTTTATCCAAAGAAACCCTCAACACGAAAGAAGTCATGAGCCAATAAATCTCAGTCGCAGAATGTGCTCACAATGGATGAGGTTGACGTCATCATCACAGTTATAGAATATCCTTCATAGGATATCTTGAAGCAAAACGAAGCAAAGAAGGAAACAATGTATGACATAATTGAGGTGGAGCTAAAGGGGGTACAAAAAACTCTTTATTCGAGCCGTGCAGTGTCTACAGCGCTGTCATCATCAGAAGTTGTAGAATTGGGGGATGAGCCCACCCAACTGTGAAGGATAGAATATGCTACAGAGGATCTCCTTTGTTGAGTACAGGAAGAAAAAGAACATGTCGCAGAGGCCCTAGAGTAATTTCAGGTTGTGCTGCAAGATAAAGATGACATGACAACAAAGTTTGAGGAGGACAGAGATAAGATTCAAAGAGAAAAAGACAAGTTGCTCGTGGAGCAGATTGCGGTCAAGGATATAGTGGATAGATATATTCGCTCTATGTTAGGCTTGGCCTAGATGGAAGAAGAGACAGTTGAGAGCCAAGTGGGGAAGCTCGATGAATCCATTCAACAGCTTCAAGAAAGAGTAGTCGAGTTAGAACTGCAAGCAATTTCAAGCACTCTGCACGAAGTGCAGGATCAGAGGGAAGAAACTGGCAGGAGCGCAGTCGAAAGAATCAAGGTGTTGGCTTAAGAATGAAAGTAACTAAGTAACCGAAGTGGGATGGACCAAGAAGGGCTAAGAAGAACAAGAAAAAGGAATAAGTGCAGGAGATAAACAGTGCATCATAGGAAACTGAATCTGACTCACCTACAGGAGGAGGAGGTGATGAAATAAACCAAGAGGAGGAAGGGGAAGAAGACAAGAAATAAAAGGGAGAAGTAACACCTTCGAAGGAACCCCTTATAGAGGTCGAGACATCAAAGAAAAGGAAGGTTTATCAGAAGAAACCCTTAGCACGAAAGAAGTCATGAGCCAATAAATATCAGTCACAGAATGTGCTCACAATGGATGATGTTTACCTCATCGTCACAGCTATAGCAGATCCTTCAGAGGATATCTTGAAGTGAAACAAAGCAAAGAAGGAGACACTGTATGATAGAATCGAGGTGGAGCTGAAGGGGGTACAACAAGCTCTTTATTTGAGCCACGCAGTGTCTACTGCGTCGTCATCATCAAAAGTTGTAGAATTAGGGGATGAGCCCACCCAACTGTGAAGGATAGCAGATGCTACAGAGGCTCTCCTTGATTGAGTACAGGAAGAAAAAGAGCATGCCATAGAGGCCTTGAAGCAAGAAGAGGAAGCCCTAGAGAAATTTCGGGTTGCACGGAAATATAAAGATGACATGAGAGAAAAGTTTGAGGAGGACAAAGATAAGATTCAAAGAGAAAAAGACAAGTTGCTCATGGAGAAAATTGTGGTCAAGGATATAGTGGATAGATAAATTCTCTCTGTGTCGAGCTTGGCCTATATGGAAGAAGAGAATGTTGAGAGCCAAGTGGGGAAGCTCGTTGAATCCATTCAACAGCTTCAAGCAAGAGTAGTCGAGTTAGAACTGCAAGCAATTTCAAGCACTCTGCACGAAGTGTAGGATCAAAGGGAAGAAATTGTTGGGAGCACAGTCGAAAGAATCAAGGCGTTGGATTCAGAATGAAAGAAAATAAGTAACCTAAGTGTGTAGACATATGAGATCCTTGCAAAAGACCCAGAATTGAGAAAATTGGAGGCATAGCTCCAGGAGGCAAAGCAATAGGCGTTTACAATTCGAGCACAGTTGAATATGCTTACAGTAGTGGAGAAGATGAAGAGGGCACAGGAGTAGTGCACAGTTCAACAATAGGTCACTTCCATCCAGAGAAGAGTGATGGAGGTGACACACCGACTCTAGCCAGTGCAGGATGAAGCCTGCACCCTCTTTGAAGAGATCGAGAGACAAGGATCACAGTTGGAAAAGGTGGTCACAATAATGGAACAATGTTGGGGAGGGTCTGTCACCAAGTAATTCATTCATGAGTTCTCCGAGCAGGAGGCTCTGGCGAAGCATCAAGTTGAGGCATCTCGAGCTAAGCTCGAGCCCTTTGAAGCAGTATTGACCAGATCAGAGCGACTCAGGACAAGTCTCAGGTGATTGTTGGGGGCATGTTGGCCCTCGACCAAGTTTTTTTAAGTCCTAAATAGTGGCTCATTACCCCTTAATTAGGGCATATTTTATTAGTAATGTTATTTTATTTATGTCAGCTTTAGTCCATTAGTTGTAATTATACCTCCTAGTCTCCTATATATACCAAGGAGACATTTTCATTTTGAATCATCTGGTAATTGTACATTTATGTGGGCATAAGGAGGTTTCCCCATCGAAGAGGCTTATTATCTGAGTTTCTCTCTTTTTCAAGGCGTTGAGTACTTTTCGTGAATTTTTTCTATGCTATATTGATATTTGGTTCTTAACATATGGTATCAGAGCTCAAGGTCTTGGTGTTTCGATGCTACATCTGAGACACCTTGGAATTTTCTATATAAAAAATTTTCTACAATGTTTCAAAAGGAATGTCTTGGAGGATATTTAGTAGATGGATGAAGGTACGTTGGGTTAAAATTTCAGCTCCTTAGGCCTTACAATTTTGGAGATACAGCCTATGCAAGATAAGGTTCTGGAATCATCCTGAACTGAGTCATTACATAATTTTCTCTATAAACAAAATTCTGTAATGTTTCAGACCCTAAACTCCAGAGGATATTCAAAGAAATTAGTAAGGTATCTATGGTAAAAATTTCATATTCTGGGTCACATTAAATTTTTATATACACCCTATGGAAGATAGGGTATCTGATTAGTCCTATTGACTAGTCTCAAGAAGGTGTTCCAGGTAAAACAATCATAAATTCTTCCTAGAGTATCGAAATTGAGTGAGACTAGTTTCATTGGATACTGGACAGTCTTTAGTATTTTTGGTACGAGTTTCATAATTTCATATCATTTATTTTGTGTGGGGCACACTATACAAGTGATATCTCCTGGAAAGGCAAGAAATCAACAAGTTGTGGGGAAGTTACAGTAAATTCCACTTGGCACATCCAATTTTGATCAGACCTATGGAATTGTGGAGAATAAATATCAAAGAACTACAAATAAAATAGTTTCGTACCCAGAAGGGCCGAAACGTTGGATATACAACAAAATAAATATTTTCTAGCAAAACCACCTCAAAATCAAGGTTCAAAAGTGATACTTGGCCAACAAGCCACCCAAAAAGGGAACTTCTACACCAAATATGCCTTCAGAAAATCCTAATTGTACTCTTGATGAAGGTGAAGAAATGCGTAGGGACATAAATGATTTACAAAATAAGACAGTAACAAAAGATGAACTACAAGAGATGGAAGCTAAGTTGGAGGCAATAAATACTAAGATGGATGGTTTAAAA
>SNQJ01S0030161.1:9775-32030 GCA_010110895.2 Picea sitchensis
CATATGTTTTCCATTGAAATGGGTGGTTTTGACATTGTTCTAGGTGTGTTATGCACTTTGGGTCCTATTCTTATGAATTTTAAGGAATTAACCATACAATTCCAACACAAGGGACAAAGGTATCACTTCCAAGATCTCACATTTGGTTCTCATGAGATCATCAGTTCCCATCGCATGGAAAATATCCTCAAGAAAGGCCACTCCGGTATTATTGCTCAATTCCATTCTATTCACGCGGTTGACACACCCTATGTGCATCCTGACCTTCAAGATATTCTCTCCAAACACCTATATTTTTTTTCCTTTTCTCAGGGAATTCCGCCTTCTCATGGTGTTCATGATCATTCCATACCCATTGTTCGTGGAAGTCTTCCTCCTAATGTTCACCCTTATGTTCATCCATTTGTCCAAAATAATGAAATTGATAAAATAGTGAAGGAATTGCTACAAGCGGGTTTTATCCACCCTAGTACCAACCCTTATTCTTCTCATGTGATCATGGTACTTAATAAAGAAGGTACTTGGCACATGTTTCCCGACTTTCATTCCCTCAATAAACTCACCATTAAGGACAAGTTTCCCATTCCTTTCATTGATGATCTCTTGGATGAGTTTAGTGGTGCTCCGTATTTCACTAAACTTGATCTTCATTTTGGATACCACCAGATACATATGTAAGATGTTGACATCCCCAATACTTCCTTTCAAACTCATGAGGGTCACTATGAGTTATTTTTCATGCCCTTTGGCTTGTGTAATTCCCCCTTGACATTCCAATGCCTTATGAATCATGTCTTACATCCTTTTCTTTGTCATTTTGTCTTAGTTTTCTTTGATGATATTCTCATCTATAGTAAAACTTGGCAATCCCATCTTCCCCATGTGGATCAAGTTCTTGATCTACTCTCTCAGCATCAACTTTTCCTCAAACACTCTAAATGTTCCTTTGGAACCTTGGAAGTCGAGTACTTAGGTCATATTGTTGGCAAGGCCGGTGTCTGGGTAGATCCTAAGAAGATTGAAGAAATGAAAGATTGGCCTTGCCCCAAGACTATCAAAAGATTGGGTGGTTTTATGGGCTTAACTGGTTATTATCGCAAGTTTGTTCAGAATTATGGATAGATTGCAACACCTCTCACTGATCTACTTAAAAATAATTATTTCACTTGGATTCCTACAGATGATATGGCCTTTCAAGCATTGTAGGTGGTTATGTGAACTACTCGAGTCTTGGTCCTTCATGATTTCACAAAGACCTTTTTCCTAGAATGTGATGCCTCCGGGAGAGGAATTAGAGCAGTCCTTATGCAAGAGGGAATACCTTTGGCCTTTACCATAACAATTGTCATAACATCATTTGGGCTAATCAATCTATGAAAAGGAAATGTTGTCTATTATGCACACAGTGGATCTTTGGCACCCTTATCTCTTGTGGAAACACTTCCAAATCAAGACAAATCATCAAAGACTCAAGTGGAGTTTGAACAACTACCGCAAGTACCACAAGGAACCTTCCTTATGTAAGGAATCCCCCTTGCAACCACCTATGTGGAATACTAGGAGAGGTTACTATGTTTACCAATTCACAATGAACAACTAGGGGCGTACAGTTGATAGTCAAGACTAGGAAATGGGAAAGGGAATGCTAGAAACAAATCCATGGCCCAAAACTAAGAATAAGTGGCATCACCCTGAGGATCTACCACTCTTCAAAGCCCCAAACTTGTGATAGTCCAACTAGGCGAACGAAAGAGAGTAAATATCAATCGATTACTTTGTTTGACCTCGTGTTTGACTCCTATGTGAGAGGATATTTCCAAACTAACATTAATTGGTAGTACTGGATTTTACACTCTCTAGTATTCTATAGTCTCGTTACTGTGGCCTTGAAGAGTTAACTCTCCACCCTACTATCAATGCCCTAAAATGCTAGACTTGTTGGTTTGTTGTCAAAGAAAATAAATGTCTAATTGATTCTAGATTATGTTCCTCTATCCTTTTAATGGTTTCTTGTTACTCAATATGGTACGAGGAAGTGGACTAGATGGTATTATGACTCGACTCTAAACCGTGCACAAAAATGAAATGCAAATATTTCATTTTTTATGAATGATAGCTATGGTAAAGACAAGATTATTTTGACTTCCCACGTGCATATGCCCAATCCAATTTACTTCTCTCTAAAGTGAGAGCTTGAACATGCCCCTCTAGAATGCAAGATTTTATTTTGTTTTCTTGTAAAATGCAGTGAAATGACTTCAAATGAAACTCTTTTTTTCTTCCTTACTTTCAAACAAAACAAAATAATTCAATGACGATGCAAACTTTCATGAAGAAAAAAGACAAAAATAAAACATGCAGTCAAAAAGTTGACAAGAACTCAATGAATTCAAATGCAAGAACGCCTCCAATACAAGTTCAAACAAGAACCCAAAAATGTAAAGTAAAGGAAAACCATGTTTTGAAACCTCAAAATTAAATTAGCAAAGATCAAAGATCAATGCAAAGTTGCAGCAAGGCCAAAGAGTTTAGGAGTGCACTCAAGGGATCAGAAGTTTTCCCAAGAGGATAAGAGCGAGAATCTCAACAAAAAGTCTTAATGCGACATATGAAATCTCCAAATCAATGAAAAGGATGCTGAAATCAAATAAGTAAAATGTCTACAAGGCCTTCGAATCAAGGTGATAGAAATTTGAATGCCTACAACTGATAAGAATAAAACTACTAGTGATGTAGACTTGGACAAAGGATTGAGTTAATGTAGGACAATCATGTACACTTCATAATTTGATAGGAGATGGAAACTCGAAAGGGGCAACAAAAATATGATAATCACTAAAATTTAATCAATCAAAGCCACAATCATGCATGAACGACTCTTATATAAGGTTCTGAGATAGAAATCTAATAGAACAGAGGTAAGGAAAGCCCAAAATCTACTTGGAGAGAGGATTATCTCCTCGATAACATTGCATATAGGGAGATGATCAAGGTTTTATTTCTCCCTAAGACACTAAGAGAGGGAGATAATCAGGATGTTATCACTCCTGTAACACTGCAGATAGGGTGATGATCAAGGTTTTATTTCTCCCCAAGACACTTAGAGAGGGAGATAAGATGATCAAGGTTTATTTCTCCCGAAGACACTGAGAGAGGGAAATAATCAGGATTTCATCGCTCCCTTGGACATTGAGAGAGCCGGATAATTAGAATGTTATCACCCTGTCCTTATAGAAGGGGGGATGAAGTCTAGAAAGTGGTGAAAAATAAACAAAACTTTTTTATATCTAAGAGAGGGTTAGGTTCTTTAATCAATAATATTCCCAATGATGACAAGGTAAGGGGAGGAATCACAAAAGATGCATACAATTTGAAAATATCAAGCAACAAACAAAAATTCAAAGGTCTAGAAAACACTAAGGAAATATTAAAATGAGTGATTCCCGAGTGGACTTTCCAATTTATGTTGTGGGAATGTTTCCCCTTGGGACATGTGAAAACCCTCTTGGATTAAGACTCCTTTTATCCAAGACAGAAGGTAACAAATGGTTCCCTAATTTCCTCTTAAATCTATTGTGTATTCCCTTTGACAAAATGAGAAGTGAAGATGAGAGAATGGGATATATGAGCTACCTCCTTTCAATCAACATCCCTCACTGCTCCAACCCTTGATCTTGATCTCCAAGCTCTTGGAGCAAGATAATTCCTATAAGGAAGAAATCAATACTTCTTTATTCCGCAATATATTGTTAAGAAAAATAAATATATCTATATCGAACTAGGAAAAAATAGACATGCTTACCATGAACAACAAAAGCATGAGGGGAATAGGCCAAGTTGTATTATATGGAAATCAATAAGTAAGGAAGCATTTCAACCTTGACGTTAATGTTGGAACAAATTCTCCAAGCTCTCATTTCCATCCCTTTGAATGTCACAAGGTCATAAGTATGGTGCTATGAAGTTCTCTTCTCTCTCCCTTTCACCCAAAAATGGCATCCATTATATATGAGTTGAGGCATAACAACCATTGGATAATTTGAGGAGATGATAGGATCAAATGAGGATTTTGTTGAAAACACAAGGTTGGCCTTTCCTTAGATAGAGGGTAGCTATAACCAACCCATAACCTCACGGAAACAACCTATCAAAATAAGGAATGATGGTTCTAACCACTTCATCACTCCCTAGAACTGAGCGGGGAGAGATAATATCACTCCCCTAGAACTGAGAAAGGAGTGATGAAAATGGTTCATCCTCCTCTTCATATGGGTAGGGGAGCGATGATACTCAAAAAAAGGATAAAAAAATCAAGATGAAAGATAGTATTTCAACATCCAAATGATAAATTCCCCCCCAACATGTCTAGGGATCATGACAAATATTCCCACATGCTGATGAAATTGTGACACTTAAGTGCGAGACTTGGTAGTGTGCCACTTAGATGTGTAACAATTTGGTACATTACAGTTTATGAATTGATCAAGGTTTTTCATCAATTCCTAGCAACTAGGTTTTGATCCTAGGATTGATAGTCTTGACCTAACCCTAGTGTGGGTTTTCTTGTCTTACATGACATTAAAAAAGTGGAACAACTAAAGCTTCAAATTTTTAAGGGACATAATATTTTCCTTCCTTATGAGATAAGTAGTGTAGATTGTGCATAAATTCATCAATTTTGACCTTTTATGATCCAAATACCATTCATGTCCATGCTTCACATGTAATGAATTGTTACTATCAAATTCATGGTAGAAACTATTGGAATTGTGATTTCAAAGGCACTAGTTTCATTGCATTGATAGTCTTGACCTAACCCTAGTGTGGGTTTTCTTGTCTTACATGACATTAAAAAAGTGGAACAACTAAAGCTTCAAATTTTTAAGGGACATAATATTTTCCTTCCTTATGAGATAAGTAGTGTAGATTGTGCATAAATTCATCAATTTTGACCTTTTATGATCCAAATACCATTCATGTCCATGCTTCACACATTGTGTAATGAATTGTTACTACTACTCACCATGGTAGAACCATTGGAATTGTGATTTCCAAAGGCACTAGTTTTACTGCAGATCGAATTGGAATTAATCTTTATCACAATAATATTTGGATGCAGAAAGATGATGTATGGGCTCTCAATTTCATTAAATGAAAATTTCTATCAAGATACCACTTGTGGATAGCTAAATTTTTCACGATAGGTTATTTAAAAATAAGGTCTAACTAGTGGCATCTCATGTTGTTTTAGTTCATTTTATGGATCTTGTCACTATCCTCAAGAATGAACTTCAAATGAAGCTAAAAATGTTCTTTCAATAAATCAATTCCAGTCCTTCCTATTGGATATCATTAATGTAAAATTCAATCCTTTTTATAGAACCATGAATAGATTGTAATAATCGTTATCTAAATTAAGAGGTAGGTGATTGTTACCTTTGGTGGTTATGATGGGTTTCTTGTAAATGATTTCATCAACCTTATGAATGTCTCATTGTAATCCAAAATGTGATTGATTGACATATGTCTCAATAGAATCAATGGCTAAAACATGAAACTTAGGAAACATTTTTTTCTCTTCTAGTGAAGTTTTGTCTATATGTTTTATTGGTATGGTATAAGTAATGAAAAGGCTATGAAAATCTAGTGGTTTGAATTATTTGTGTTATTTTGAATGTATGGAGTAGAATGCTTGCAAGATTTCCATTGAAAAACAAGAAGAAGAATTTGATGTGGTTTCAACTCTATATATTTTAGTTCAATAATTACACATGTACAACAACTATGAAGGTACTTGATTTGTAATCAAAGGGTTTATATCTTAATGGCTTCACCAACACAGTTATTTGTGTGCCAAATTAGATTGATGAACTCTATATTATTTTTGTCTTTGATATCTTCTTGCCTTCTTCATGCTGCAAATGCTTGTTCTCTATCCAACCCTTGCTTTGGATTACCTGTACACATCCAATTAGCTAGCAATGCTATGACAACTAGGCCAAATATAAATCACAACTATGATTCGTCCATGGAGAGGCGTTTGTTCTTTTCCCTGTCTATTTAATGAGAAGCAATAGAGTTTAAATGTTTGTTTCTTTATTTATACACATGAGCTGGTAGCCAACTAACTCATGAAATAATCAATTATTTAATGGATAGCGGTGGCAAAGGTGTGCATCATTAACTCATTTGTCCGCTTATTTAATGCACCAACCATTCATTTCCCTCTCTTTGTACTCATAATCAATTATTTAATGTATATCGGTGGCAAAGGTGTGCATAATTAACTCATTCGTCCCCGTATTTATTGTACCAACCATTCATCTCCCCCTCTTTGTACTCAACCTCTGTCTCTTATAGTTATCCAAATGGACATTCTTGAGCATAAACCAATGACTAAAAAAAATGAGCACACAATTTATAATCAACGCACTTTTAGATTCTCTGGAGCACCTTTGATGTCAGGTCAAAGGATTAGAATATGGAGGTAGTGTGAGAAATAGGGTTACGTTTTCAAAATCAGTTTGGAAAGCCATATAGTGGAATGTCCAGACTGTAGGAAAAGATTCCTTGGATGCCTTAGAATTAGGTTTAGGGTTTACTCATTGTACCCATCAAGTTAATCTTAGTGTGGTCTCTCCAATTGTTGGGGAAAATTGTAAGCAAAACCTATAGCCAAACAAGTAAAACATGGTGTGGTCTCTCCAAGCTAGATATGGTGATGCAGACAACAAAGTTTCCTGGTCATTGTCATGTTGGGCAGTAAGGGAATTATCCCAACTATTTCATGGACACCCAGAGGAGAGATTTAGGCCATGCGAAGTTAGACAACATTATGACAATGTGTTGGTGGCCTAGTATCTAGTGTAAATTTGTGGGTATGCTAGATAGCAAGGAAAAACAAAATATGGAATTCCTAGGGAGGTGTTTAGAATCATGGGCGCCTTGGGAAACACAATAAAGTTGTGTGGGGGTGTCTAGATGAAATATTGAGGCCGTGGGAAAGTTTAGATAGTGAAAGAAATCGTGAGAAGCGTTGGGCAGAAAAGTGAGGCGTGGGAGTTGTTTAACAACAATACCAAGTAGTGGTAGAAAGTCAATGCCATGTGGGACAACCAAAACTCAAGGAATGGATTGATAGAGAAGAATAAATACCCATCCAAGATTAGATACACCCAACAATAGAGGAAAATTCCCAACAAACAAGTGAACGATGTGTGGGAATCTAAGTTCATCCTCCATACAATGATGATTCATCCCAAAGAAAAGGAATTCATCCAAAAGAGAGAGAACGACTCCCAACAGAGAAAACCTAATTTATTAATTTTTTACAACAACTCTTTAATGAGGTTCGTGGTAGCGACCCTCACTAATGTGCTCCAAATAATTCACACACAGTAGAAGAAACATGTAGTAAAAAATTCCTCATCCTCCCAACCATTATAATCAAGATACAAAGTAGCGATTAAAAAAAAGACTACAAACAATTTAACATAATGGAGAATTTAATCATACTCAACACATAATAATAAAATAACTTATGACATATAACTTTTACCTTGGAACCCATTAGGAAAACCAGGTGAATTGTGCTTAGTATTTTCTCTCTTCAACTCTGCAACTTTACAATGCTGTCCTCCTCCTTGGCCAAATCCCTTGAGTATGAGCAAGAGTGAAGAAATAGAGAAAAATATGGGGTGAGGGAAGGCCAATAGCCACCGATCTTTGCTTCCCATTCCTTAGACCTTTCTCCTTTCACCTTTATCATTTAATTAATTATTTTTAAACATTCCTCTCACATCCTCATTTATCTATTCAATTTTTCATGTGCATTGATTTACATAGATTACATGACCTTGATTAATTGTCATGTTTTGAGTCTTACCTATTCTTCAGTACATATTTATTTTGTATCACTATTCTCCACACAAAAACTTTACTAATTTTTCCTTCATTTGAGCTTAACTTGGCCAATCCCTTGTGGGTATCTTTAGCTTGAAATTTCGTATATATGTGATGCCTATAATTACAAGGTGTATTACTATACCTAGATCCAAATTGATGGTACAATCTTTTTTTTTTTTTTTGGTTGCAAACCCGAGGAAAACCCTGGGAATTTGAGATGATAAAGTAGTGAAAAAATGCTTGAATATCATGCCATTAGGAAGCATTGTTTCTATTGACTTTGGTTTTGTCTTCTTGTAAATGAAAATTTTAATGTATAGGAATTAAATACCAAAGAAAATTATATAAATTTTTAGATCTCCTCTCCATGTAGACTAGCTAGATTTTATCTTTGTACAATTCCTAGAGGAAAGAAATTATGATGATTTAGATTTATTTAGCATGTGGAATGCTTATATTTCATTTGTGTAGATTTCTAGGATTTTTTCTCCATGCTGAATGGTCAAAATTTTCTTACAACTATAATTGTGTGTTAACATTAAAAGTGTATGCAAATGAATAATAAGTGTTAAAAGTTATTTTGCAACAATTAATTCTTCTCATTTTTTCTGTGCTTACATGTTACCTGTGTCTTGTTCTCCCCACATGGAAAAGTAACATTGATACAGATTTTATGAGTAGAACAAAATGAATACAAATTATTAATAGGTGCTCAACACAAAATAACAGAGATACAGTAACACTGGCTTTCTATTCAATAACGAAATAAGCTAAAATTGTAAAATGCAGCAGAAACAAGCTTGTTGGAATGGTGGCGGCTTATCTTCGAGAAGAGATGCGACGGTTTCACTCATTCGAAAGAAGATGATTACAATGAGGCTATGATGAAATTTTTACAATAAGAAGGAATGTCAAAAACCCTAGACATCCAAAAACCTAACCCTAGTAGATGAAGCACCAAAAGTCATGTGGGCCCCTTTTGGGTAAGTTAGTACATCAACTTCTCGGGGTCGTAACTTTTGCATACGATCTTCGTTTTATGTGTATGATAGACCATTGGAAAGGTATCATCGAGGAGATTAATTTTAGGTGAAATATCAAAGAAAATTCCATATTTAAAACCTGTTTTTCTAAAAAAACATCATTTAGGGCCCCAAGACGGCTCCGGAAGTGAAAACTGCTAAAAATAGTAAATTACCGAAATTGCCAAAAAATTGTTTTGATCTAGTTGGAAAAGGTGGGTGGCCACTGATATCCATTTGGATAAATCCTCCCTCCTTAGGAAGAAATGGTATCCATTGCGTTGAGGTCCCCCATTAGATGAGGAAATTTCTACTGAATTTGGCCCCGGGTGAGCCACTTGCCTTGGTACAGGAGCTTCCCTCCTTTGACGGCTCAATAAAGTTGTATCCTTTCCTGTCGAGTTCCCTTGATATATATGTCGACAGTCTGATCATTGGATTCCTATTGTATGCATTCGGGGTTGAGCTCTGTTGGTGTCAATTGTTCTGCTACTTCTGAGGTGTCCAATAATGGTGGGAAATAAGGGAGAAGGAGATCCATATTGAACACTCAGTGCAGGCCAAGGAAAGGAGGAACGTTGATCTAAAAAATATTAACCCCCACGTACTTGGTGATAGTGTATGACCCATAACTGAGTGGGAGAAGCTTCCGATGGGGTCCTGTAAGGCATTCTTTCTGGAAGTGCAACAAAACTTTGTCGCCCACCTGAAACTTATGTGGCACCCGATGTTGATAATGGAATTTTTTGTACTTGTAATTGGACTTCTGTAGGATATCCTGAACCTATTGGGGGATGTGTTGGATCCGCTCAATGAATCGGATGGATTTTTTAGGAGATGAGTCGGTCGAGGTGACCGCAAGGGGAAGTGAAACATCTATGGGACCCAATGGTTGGAATCCCAACCCCACCTGAAAGGGGTTGTGGTCGGTTAAGCTAGGGAGGGCTCGGTTGTAACTATGTTGAACATAGGGAAGGCTCTCATCCCATGTGCAAGGGTGACTTGGATTATACATGCGAAGGATAGGCACAATCATTCGATTTACAACCTCAGTTTGGCTATCTATCTAGGGGTGGAAGGTCATGGATTTGGCGAGCTTGGTGTCCAACAGTGACCAGAGGCTCAACCATAATGTGCTCAGAAATTGACTGTCCCGATCTGAGATAATGGTTTATGGGATTCCAAAATGTACCTAGACTCATTCAAAGAAGATCTTGGCAGTGGTCTCTGTTGTGATGCTCTTCTTGCAGGCAACCAAAATCACCATCTTAGAAAAGCGATCAAAAAGCACAAAAATAGTGTCATTTCTCCACTTGGTGGACGGGAGGCCCGATATGTAGTCCATTGAGATGGATTCCCATGGCCTGTCAGGAGTAGGAAGAGGGGTGTATAGGCCCTATTTCTTAATGGTTGGTTTGGTAATAGCACAGGCAGTGCAGGCCCTGATATACATGCTGACCTCCTGTCGAAGTTTCGACCAATAGAAATGTTTTTGTAGAATCACCATTGTATTTTTGACGCTGAAGTGTCCTTCCACCCGACTATAGTGGGTTCCCAGATCATCTTCACTCCCTCGCTTGATGGAACGCAGATATGGCCTAGACAACACAATAACCCATACTGAAGATGTAAATTATAGACAACTGCGTTTGCACCCAACATTTGGTAGGTGATGGCGAAGTCTGAGTCTCTCTCATGGATTTGGGGCCATCTAGAGGTCTCATGGCCGCAAGAGTCTAGCACCGTGGTGAGTGTCGCGACTGACAGTCTACCGAGGCAATCAAGGACGTGATTGGTGCTTTCTGTTTTATACTTGATGTTGAGGTGGAATTGCTGCAAGTATGTGGACAACTTTTGATGGAAGTCATTCTACAATTTTCCCTATGTATGCATGAACTACAATGGCTTATGATCAGTGTGGATGACTGTATCCTTCCCAAGAATGTAATGTCTCCACTGGTAGAAGGCTTTCATAATGGAGTACATTTCTTTGTCGTAAGTAGGGTACTTATGAACAACATCTGATAGTGTCTCACTATGATAGGCCATGTGGTGGTCGTGCTGAGTGAGAACGATGCCCACTACATAGTCTAAAGCATCTGTCTCGATCTCAAAGGGCTGTTGCAGGTCTGTTAGTGAAAGTACTTGGGCTGGGCACAAGCACTGCTTCAAATCATCAAAGGCTTTTTGTTGGGACCGGCCCCACACAAATTTTACCTTACCACCACCCATGTTTATTTGGTTGAGGGCCCATGCAATATGGGAGAATCCCAACATGAACCTGCGGTAGAAATTGGTAAGGCCCAAGAAGCTCTGAAGCTCAATGAGTGTGGTTGGGGCTGGCCAGTCACGGATGACTTGGATCTTGGCTGGATCCACATGTACGCCATGCTGATCAATGATGTAGCCCAGGTAATGGACCCTATCCATGCTAAAGGAGAATTTTTCCAAGTTGGCTTATAGCTTGTGCTGTCGTAGGGTGTGCAGAACCTGTTGAATATGCTGCAAGTGTTCGGCCCAAGTCTTGTTGTAAATGAAAATGTCATCCAGATACTCCACTACAAAAGTATTGGTGAATGGTCACAAGATATCATCTATCATCCTCATGAAAGTTTCTGGAGAATTTTTCAAACCAAAGGGCATGACCAACCATTCAAAAAGGCCTTCCTTTAACTTGAAGGTGGTCTTCCATACATCTATCTCTTCTATTGGGACCTGGTGGTAGCCAAAATTTAGATCAATCTTACTGAAGTTTTTGGCCCGCGTGAGTTGATCATGGAGGTCGTCGATTCGAGGAATCGGGTACCGATTTCTGACTGTGATTTTATTCAGAGCCCGGTAATCAATGCAGAGTCGCTAGGTTTCGTATTTCTTCTATACCAACATGATTGGGCTCCCGCAAGGTGATGAGCTAGGAGGGATGTGCCCCTTGTGGAGAAGTTCTTGGATCTGTCACTTGATCTCCTCGTTCTCTAACAGAGAGAAATGATAGAATGGACCATTGGGAAGCAGTGCACCAGGGGTCAGATCGATGGGGTGCTTGACCTGACAGTGCAGAGGTACCCCTCTAGGTGAGGAGAAGATATCTGAGTATTCTTCCACGAACTTATCTACTTGTTTCTATTGTGTAGAGAGCTCGGTTGCAGAGACCCTCGATGTGGCTGTGATCTTTCGCTTATTCTGAGAGAGAATCATGAAGAAGACAAACTTCCCCATCTGAGTGATGACCTTCATGCATTACTTAACAAACATCAAGGAAATAACACTAGGTGGGACTGCCTCAAGTATCCTGTACAATTTCTTGTTCAAACTAATAATAACACTATGAGGCCTAGACTCATATACAACATGACGTTTCCATAAATAAGGCTGGCCCAAAAGAACATCAAAAACTTAGAGAGGAGAAACATCACATAATACCTCATCTTTGAAGGGCTTGATGTCGTACGACAATTGACACTGTTGGCTGACACGGAGATCGCTTCCTTGGCGGAGTGACGCAGTCGCACACACAGGCACTCCCACTCAACAGGATCCTCCTTCCTCGACCCAAAGAACACTAATCGTCCTTCTATTTCCCTTATCGGGAAAATCTTCACCCACCGAAATCTTCGTGCGATCCCCTCTTAGCACTCGGAGGATCGGACTTCGCTACTTTGTGAGGTCAGTGGTCGAGTCTTTCACCCTCAGATCGCTGAGACCCGATGCCTCAGTCAACACTGACCTTTCCTTTACCTACTGGGGCTTCTCCTATCGCGATTTCGCAACTCGTGATGTCGAGCACTTCGTTTTACCGACTCCCGACTCCCGATGTGTTGATTACCCGACATGTGTGCGAGTTGACTTTTCAATGTCCCGTCATCTCTATCGAGAATTCGGGGTTCGCGATTTCATGAATCCTGATGCAATTGTATCGGGACTTCTCGCCACGAAAACCCGATGACTTGTGCCACATGTCCTCCACTCGCCAACTCTACTGTGGTCCACACTATTTCACTTGCCGTCGGGATATCACGTATCGCAAGATCATGATTCACATTGAAATGTTTTGGAGTTTCGATCCACGAAACTACGGTATGTTGATCCATGAGTAGATCCAACGGTCCTCACGGCCCTGATCAATGAATCTGCACCTCCTGAGCTTGAAACACTATGGGAATACCTGCAGTATCTCCCTTACACCTCTGCGAGATCTAACAGCTCACGGTGATTCGCTGATTCTCCCTAGAAGATATTGACCGTCCGTTCTTCCTTATGCAATCCATGAAATGACTAAGTGTCCTTCCACAGAACTTATCCACCTGCGTGCAAACTTGCGACGCTTCTTGCCAACCTTCAAGGCACAACTTCTCTGCATTACTTTTCAACAAACTCAAAGGTTTATCCTTCCTGAGCTTTTACACGACTTCAAGTTCTCAGAAAGAAACTCTTTCACGCACTCCTTGTGGCAATTCTTCAACCACGTTGAAGTGTTGAAGTCTTTGACTCTGCGCACGCCTACAACAACAGTCTCTCAATGATTCACTCAGGTTCGCAACCCTGAGACCTTTACCCGACCTGCACACTCCTTTCACGACTCCTATGCCCAACTGCACTTTAGGGATGAATGAGAACAAAAGCTATCTCTATTTGAACCTCCTGTCAACGCACTCCTTGCGGAAAAATTTGACTGCACTCCTTGCAGGAATCCTCTGGCTCAGATAGAGAAACAATTGAAACTCATTCCTTCACCCTTTCAGACTTCAATTCAAACATGAAATCATATACATAGCATATAAAAAAAAATGTATAACAGGGAGCAAATATTCATGAGCATATCAACATTAATACACAGAGAACAAACACAAAACCATGAATTTGAATCAAATCTCTTCTATTAATTCAAATGTCTGTACATGGGTGTTCTTCACACAACTCTCTGCTTCTCCTATGCTTCCTCCTGGATAATGTTACAATGCACAATGAGGGTGTCTATATCCTGTTTCCCTCTTGCGCTCTACAACTGTCTAGTCTAGAATTAAATTCCTATCTACCTGCATTAACTACTTTAAATGTCATCTATCTACTAAGGACGAGAGAAATCCGCTCAAGGTCCATTTACAATATACAAGTGTCCCTTTTCTTGATGGCTCATTTAAGAATGCACAACAACTTTAAGGTTATTTCAAAATTTGTGCTGGCTTGTCCAGCTGTCTCTTGCCTTTCGCGCTGGCTCGCTTGATGTGTTAGCGATGCTCCTGCATCATACTCCCTCACTTGAAAACTTTCATGGGCTCATGTCCATAACCTCTTGCATGGTATGTCCATGCTTCTGTATCTCTATTTCAGTCTCCTAGCTGGCATCTTCAACTGGATGGTTCCTCCACTTGACCAGATACTCGAAGTATTCTTTCCGCCTGGCCTTCTTACTTACTCTCTTGTCCAGTATGCACTCCATCTGTGGCTTATCTGCAACTGGCATCTATTTCGTCCACTGGACCACTGGTTTCTCATCTCCAGTCTCTGCTTCTCCAGCTCTATATGGGTACAAATCTGAGATATTAAATATCGGAGATATTCCGATCCCATCAAGTAATTCAATCTCATAAGAATTTGCCCCGAATTTATTCAAGACCCTACATGGCCCGATTTTATTCATCTTTAGCTTATTGTATGTTCCCCTCAGGAGCCTTTCTGTCCTCAAATGTGCCAGAACCAGATCACCAACCTCAAACTGAAGTCATCTCCAATGCTGATCGGCTCTGCGTTTATATTCTTGGCTTGATTTCAGCAGTCGCTCCTTCCCCTGGCTGTGAAGTTCTCTCATTGCCTCTGCGAATTCTTCTGCACTAGTGCTGCTAGTCGCAATCTGTTATGAATATCTCAGTTCAGAAACTTCTCTCAGCTGCATACCATATACAATCTGAAATGGACTCTGGCCTGTTCTTCTGTTTACTGAGTCATTATACGCGAACTCTGCCTGTGGAAATATACTGTCCCACTGGATGTGGTGCTCTGTCACCAAGCTTCTTAGCAAGTCTCCCAGACTCTTGTTCACCACTTCCGTCTGTCTGTCCATCTGAGGATGATACACTAAACTAAATGCCAAGTTAGTTCCCATCTTCTTCCATAAGGTCCTCCAAAAATGCCCTATGAATTTCGTGTCTCTGTCCGAAACTATACTTTTCGGCAACCCATGAAGTCGAATGACCTCTTTGAAGAACAGGTTCACAATGTGAGTTGCATCACTCGTCTTCTGACATGGAATGAAGTGTGCCATTTTAGAAAATCTGTCCACTACCACAAATATTGAAACAACACCTCTTTGTGTCCATGGCAACCCCAATACAAAATCCATGCTGATTGCATCCCACGGCCTCTCGGGTATGGGTAATGGCTGATAGAATCATGCATTCTACTTTCTCCCCTTCAAATGCTGGCAAATTCTACATCTGTCTACAAACTTCTTGACCTCCGCTCGCATCCCTGGCCAAAAGTATGATTCGCTCAACTTTGTGAATGTTTTGTCATGGCCAAAGTGTCCTGCTAATCCACCACTGTGTTTCTCCTTTAACAATTTCTCCTTCATGGAGCATTTCGGGATACACAGTTGATTGCCTTTGAACAAAAATCCTTCTTGGATCATGTATTCGACCCGTTGGATTCTATCTCTGAGAATTGGATTCCCAGCTACTTCATACGCCTCTCCAAAATCTGGATCAACTGCGTACATGTCTCTGAGGTCATCAAACCCCAATGTTTTGAATTTGAACTCCTGCAACAATAAACACTTCCTGCTCAAGGCATCAACTACTTTGTTAGCAGTACCAGAAATATGCTTTATCACAAAAGTGAATTTCTGCATATACTCAATCTATTTTACATGTTTCTGATTCAACTTCTCATGTTGAGTCACAAACTGCAGTGCATGATTGTCACTGTACAATACAAATTCTTTGGGTATCAATAATGCCTCCATTTATTTAATGCCTGGATGATAGCATATAACTCCTTGTCATATGTGGAGTACTTCAATTTCACCTCATTCAACTTCTCGTTGAAGTATGCGATCGACCTATCTTCTTGACTTAAGACTGCCCCGATTACAAACCCACTTGCATCACATTTCACCTAAAATGTCTTCAGGAAATCTAGCAACACCAAAACTGGTTGTTCCATAATCTTCTGTTTCAACAAATTGAAACTCTTCTCAGCCTCTGCTGTCCAGTGAAAAGACGTATGCCGCTTCTTCATTGTATCCATCATCGTTGTGCTAATTCCACTGAAATTCCTGATGAATTTTTGGTAGAAACTAGCCAAACCATGAAAACTCCTCACCTCAAATATATTTTTCGGTGATGGCCAATTTTTAATCACTTTCACCTTATCCGGATCCATCCTCAACTCATTTGCTGAAATAACAAACCCCAAGTAAATGATTTATGTCTTCATGAATGAGGATTTCTTCATGTTAATCAACAACTTCTCCTACTGTAACCTCTGCATCACTGTAGCCAAGTGCTTCAAGTGCTCTGCCACTGATTTACTGTAAATCAATATGTCATCCAAATAAACAATGACAAATTTCCCGATGAACTCCCTCAGGACTTCATCCATCAACCTCATGAAGGTACTCGACGCATTTGTCAAACCAAACGACATGACAAGCCATTCATACAGTTCTTTGTTTGTCTTGAATGTTGTCTTCCATTCATCACCTTCTCTCATGCTAATCTGATGATATCCTCTTTTCAAATCAATCTTTGAAAAGTACCTTTCTCCGCTCAAGCAGTCCATCAGATCATCCATCCTCGGCAATGGAAATCTGTACCTGATGGTTATTTTGTTTATCACCCTTGAGTCGGTACACATCCTCCAACCTCCATCTTTCTTCGGAATGAGTACTGTTGGAACAACACATGTACTCGAGCTTTCCCTGACTAAACCTTTGTCCAACAAATCCTGGACTTGCCTTTTAACTTCCTCATTTTCTTGCGGCGTCAATCTGTACGCGGATTTATTTGGAAAACTAGCTCCCGGTATGAGGTCAATATGATGACTCACACTCCTCATCGGTGGCAACGAACGAGGTAGTTCGTCCACTATGATGTCAGCGAATTCTTCCAGCAGTTCCTGAACTTTCTCTGGTAAATCATCCACTCTTGTGCTAGTTAGAATAATCTTCGGCTTTCTGACCACAAAGAATTGTGGATCCTCCTTCTTCTTAACCTCTATAAGAAGTTACTTCCCACTCATGAGAAGTACTGTGTTGCTTACTTCCGGCTTCACCTCCTTATCCTTTATCAGAAGCAACATGTGTGTCCTCCCATTTTTCTCCAGGGTGTATGTGCTCATTCTCCCATCATGAATCACATTTCTATCATATTTCCATGGTCTACCCAACAATATATGACAAACATCCATGGGAATAACATCACACAATATCTTATCATTATATCCCCCTATCTTAAATTCAACCAAGCATTGTTTAGTAACAGTTACCTGGTGTCCTTTCAGTAGCCACGAAACTTTGTATGGGCTGGGATGATCAATCGTCTCCAACTCCAGCTTCTCTACCATCTTTGTAGATACGAGATTGTCCGTGCTACCACTGTCTACAATGACCTTGCATACCCTGTCCTTGGTCTTGCAAGCAGTCCTAAAAAGTCTAGTCCTTTGGACCGAACTCTCCACCTCCTTCTCTGGTGTCAAAAGGTCTTTTCGCATCATGAGTGATCTTCCGCCTTCTGCGTCTTCTGCCTCAACATCCTACCTTTGTGCCTCGGCGATGTGATATTCTCCAATGTCCTTCTTTTTCTCTGGACACTCATAAGACTTCTGCCCATTCTTTCCACATGTGAAGCATGTGATTACTCCACCTCTTCCTCTTCCTTGGCCTCTAGTACAAGGAAAAGTGTTGTTATCAGCATAATCTCCTCTCTGCTCATTATGTTGTCCTCTCTGTTCAACATATGGCCCTCGCTGTGAACTTCCACCTCTCTCAATATGAGTCTGAGGTTTCTTCCATTCCTCCTTGGGCTTCTGGAATTTGTCCTGGGAAACTGCCTTGCCTCTGGGCTAACTTCTGCCTCGACCCCTCTGACTCTGCTTTCGACTCAGCTTCTCCTCCGCTTTCAAAGCCATTTGATAAGAATCCTCCATCGTTCGGATGGTAACCATGCTCATCTCATCCTATATATCGTATCTCAGGCCATTCATATACCTGGAAACTCTCTCATCATCACTCTCCCAATGACCTGCCCTGACGTTCAATCAATAGAATTCCTCCGTGTATTCTTTCACTGTCATCAACTTTTGTCTCAGGTTCTGCATCCTCCTGAACAGAGTAATTTGATAGTCTCTTGGGATGAATTTCTCTTTCATCTTCGCGATCATTTGATCCCAAATTTTAATTTTCTGCTTTCCCTTGCAGCATCTATCTGCTTGTAGCTCATCCCACCACAATGTTGCATGTCCTTTCAAGCGTGTGACAACATGCTTTACTTTCTTATATTCTTCGACATATTTGTAATCGAAGTATCTGTCTAAAGCTCTAATCCAATATAGAAGCTCCTCTGCATCCAAGTTTCCCTCGTAAACTGGAATGTCCATCTTTGCTCTTGCACCCATCCCGACAATAGCTTTGATCAAACGCTCGTTTCATGTATCTTCAGCTGCAACTTCCTCCTCTCGTTCAGCCTCAATCTCACTTTCGGAATCACTCAGATCCCCTGCACTAGCTATGCGCCTTTGAGTTGTCTCCATGTCTTCGAGTCTTGCTCGGAGATCATGCATCTGTCTGTCCATGAATGGGTCTGTCGTCTGCCTGCCTCTTCTTCTCTGCACTTCCCTATCCTCTGGATCGGGTGATTTCCTTTCTCTCCTCGACAACATGGTGAATTCTTCTCTGCTACAGAAAGCAAAGAACAATCTGGGCTCTGATACCAAACTGACACAGTTGCACCCGCAGACACGCTCACTCAATAGGATCCTCCTTCCTCGGCTAGAAGAACACTAACCGTCCTTCTATTTCCCTTATCGGGAAAATCTTCACCCATATAAATCTTCGTGCGATCCCCTCTTAGCACTCGAAGGATCGGACTTCGCGACTTTGCGAGATCCGTGGTTGAGTCTTGCACCCTCGAATCACCGAGACCCGATGCCTCAGTCAACGCTGACCTTTCCTTTACATATCAGGGCTTCTCCTATCACGATTTTGCAACTCGCGATGTCGAGCACTTCGTTTTACCGATTCCCGACTCTCGATGTGCCGATTACCCGACACGCGTACGATTTGACTTTTCAATGTCCCGTCATCTCTATCGGGAATTCGGGGTTCGCGATTTCACGAATCCTGATGCAATTGTATCAGGACTTCTCGCCACGAAAACCTGATTACTTGTTCCACCTGTCCTCTACTTACCAACTCTGTTGTGGTCCACACTATTTCACTTGTCGTCGGGATATCGGGTATCGCAAGATCGTGATTCCCGTTGAAATGTTTTGGAGTTTCAATCCACGAAACTCCGATATGCCTATCCACGAGTAGATCCAATAGTTCTCGTGGCCCTGATCAACGACTCTGCACCTCCTGAGCTTGAAACACTATGGGAATACCTGCAGTATCTCCCTTACACTTCCGCGAGATCTAACGGCTCACAGTGATTCACTGATTCTCCCGGGAAGATATCGATCGTCTGTTCTTCCTTATGCAATCCACGAAATGACTAAGTGTCCTTCCACAAAACTTATCCACCTACGTGTAAACTTGCGACGCTTCTTGCCAACCTTCAAGGCACAACTTCTCTGCGCTGCTTTTCAACAAACTCAAAGGTTGATTCTTCCTGAGATTTTACACGACTTCAAGTTCTTAGAAAGAAACTCTTGCACGCACTCCTTGCGGCAAGTCTTCAACAACGTCGAAGTGTTGAAGTCTTTGACTCTGCGCATGCCTGCAACAATAGTCTCTCAATGCTTCACTTAGGTTCACAACCCTGAGACCTTTACCCCGCCTGCGCACTCCTTGCACGGCTCCTGTGCCCAACTGCACTTTAGGGATGAATGAGAAAAAAAACTATCTCTATTTGAACCTCCTGTCAACGCACTCCTTGCAGAAAAATTCGACTGCACTCCTTGCATGAATCCTCTGGCTCAGATAGAGAAACAATTGAAACTCATTCCTTCACCCTTTCAGACTTCAATTCAAACATGAAATCATATACACAACATATAAAAACAAATGTATAGCAGGGAGAAAATATTCATGAGAATATCAACATTAATACACAGAGAACAGACACAAAACCATGAATTTGAATCAAAGCTCTTCTATTAATTCAAATGTCTGTACATGGGTGTTCTTCACACAGCTCTCTGCTTCTCCTATTCTTCCTCATGGATAATGTTACAATGCATAATGAGGGTGTTTATATCCTGTTTCCCTCTTGCGCTCTACAACTGTCTAGTCTAGAATTAAATTCCTATCTACCTTCATTAACTACTTTAAATGTCGTCTATCTACTAAGGATGAGAGCAATCTGCTCAAGGTCCATTTACAATATACAAGTGTGCCTTTTCTTAATGGCTCATTTAAGAATGTGCAACAACTTTAAGGTTATTTCAAAATTTGTGTTGGCTTGTCCAGCTGTCTCTTGCCTTCCGCACTGGCTCGCTTGATGTGTTAGCGATGCTCCTGCATCACGGAGCCATCCAATGGTGTAGGGTTGTGGGTGTGGCGTTGTTGGCAGGGCTAACCGCTTGACGACCTCTACTGAGATGAGGTTCTTCTGGCTACCACTATCAACAATGAAGTGTAGCGGGGTGCCTTTTACCCACATCTATGTATGGAAGAGGCACTTTCCTTCTTCTGGCTCGTCTGGTTCACCAGGATGGAGCTTGGTGGTATCAACGGTGGCACTGGTTTCCGCATCAATGATCCATCTTCCCCTTTCTGGTTCTGGCTCAGAGTCATAATCCACATCTTATTCAGAGGCTTTCACTTTGGCCACCAGAGACTACTTTGAGCTGCAGTCATCAGTGTTATGCCAAGGGCTCTTATGGAAGTCGCACAACTTCCCGGTATATTTGTTTGTCTTTCCGGTGTCCTTCTTTTCTTATGGCTTGGACTAGTTGTATTTCCGAGGCCCAAAATGTTGTGTCTTTTGTTTGAGCTTCTGCTCGATTTTGACGGCATATCGGTAGGCCGCACCCAAGGATGAGATGTCCAAAAATTCCATTTAGGTTTGGATATATCTATGCAGAGCACCGCGATACTTGAGCACCATATGTCACCCCGAATCTTTGATACCCATCTTAGTGTGCAAGGTATGGAATATATTTGTAAAATATGGCACTTCTTGGTCTCTTTCTTGCTGCAGTGTCATCCATTTGGTATACAGGTCGTCATAACTTCTGATAGGGTAGTATTGTTCCTTAATAGAATCCATGGAGGATTCCCATGTGGCCTTGAATGTAAATAATCAGGGTTCATCTCTTTCCTTTTGCTCATAGAAAGTTTCCTACCAGTCTTTGACATGGGGAACGACTTTGAGGAGTGCAAAAGTAATGTTTTCTCTATTCGAAAAGTTATGGACAAAAAAATACCTTTCTAATATATTCAACCACTTGTCTACGACATCTACGTCTATTTGACCTTCAAATTTAGGAATATCGAAGTTTATTTGTACCTTGAAGGGGCTGGTGCCTCCGTTCGAAGAAGATGTGTCGCCTGTTGGTAGCCGCCGAAGGATTTGCGTGAAACTACCCATCATCTCGTTCCTCTGATGCATGAGGGCTTCCTCAATCAACAATTTGAAAGGATATTGTGTCTCATCATATTTATTTTCTCCTGCCATGAGAGGTCTCTTGGGCATGCGAGAGCTTTTGTCCTCAAGAGAAACAAGCTCAAGACCCAACTCTTTGTACTCTGACCTCGTTGGGGACATGCATTAAGACGACAAGGATCCGATCTCTATGATACCACTGATCCATATTTTATGAGAAGAACGAAATGAATACAAATTATTAACAAGTTCTTAATACAAAATAATAGAGATATAGTAAAATTAGTTTCCTATTCAATAACGAAATACGCTGAAACTGTAAAATGCAGCATAAACAATCTTGTTGGAATGGTGGCAGTGTATCTCTGAGAAGAGATGTGACAACTATGCTCATTCTCAAGAAGATGATTAAAATAAGGCTCTGAAGGCCTTTTTACAATAATAAATAATGTCAAAAACCATAGACATCCAAAAACCTAACCCTCAGAGATGAAGCGCTCACCCCGTTTGGGTAAGTTAGTACATCAACTTCCTGGGGTCATAACTTTTGCATACGATCTCCGTTTT
>SNQJ01S0030161.1:32082-42319 GCA_010110895.2 Picea sitchensis
AAGGCCTTTTTACAATAATAAATAATGTCAAAAACCATAGACATCCAAAAACCTAACCCTCAGAGATGAAGCGCTCACCCCGTTTGGGTAAGTTAGTACATCAACTTCCTGGGGTCATAACTTTTGCATACGATCTCCGTTTTAGGTGTATGATAGTCCGTTGGAAAGGTATCTTCGAGGAGATTCATTTTAGGTGCAATATCAAAGGAAATTACATATTGAAAACCTATTTTCCCAAAAAACATCGTTTAGGGCCTCAAAACATCTCCGAAAGTGAAAACTGCTAATAATAGTAAATTACCAAAATTGCTAGAAAATTGTTTTGAACCAGTTGAAAAAGGTGGGTGTCTACCGATATCCATCTGGATCAAACATTTAGTTGTAAATATTTTCCAAATATCACTAATAATGATAGCATTGTTTTTGTTACTATAAAAATAAATTGTCTACTTCTATAGTGATAACAACATATTGTGACTATTTTTAAGATTTCTTAGAACATGTATTAGAAGCAACATCCAATTTTTGTTTAGATACTAGTATCATGATATTAGTAACCATAATTATTTGGCCATACAATTATTTTTCCAATAATACTATACATACATTCAATGTTATTTATTAAAATCTTATGTGTAGACATTGGAGTAAGTTGAATAGATAATTTGAAACTTTTTGTGGATATTTCATTGGAATCTTTCACTTCAATAGATCTTACAATTTTTTTCAAATATTTGTCATGTAATGTTTTACTTAAGATGAAGATTCAAGATTACTATCTCAATGAATAAAATACTAAAACAAGTTGACATTGAAATAAAACAAGCTAAAAAAAACACCACATCATCCACACAATGATCACAAGATGATCCCTAGGAAACCCAATACTAGAAAACCTATCCAAAAGGAGAGGACTAGAAGTTGCTCTTTTCTTGTCCATGATGAAATGAAAATACAAATAAATGTGAACTAACCATGGAGTTGTCATGGACATTGTGGACTATATGGATGATGAACTATCTTTTACAACCTTTCTTTTTCATCAATATCACATTCACTTACTATGCTCAACAATCTAACAACAAATTAATACAACAAGGAAGCCCTTCTTTTTCTAGTGGCTAAGTTTTTAACATATCCTAATAGATGTCTATGGTTAGGGATAAGGATTTTTCATCCTTCAATTATCAAATAGGGTTAGGGTTTGAAACCCTCTAGAATATTCGTAAAAGTCTCTACATGATTAGCTCCATATGTGTGAGATGTGGCATCCACTTGGTATCATGGTGGTCAAATAGTGTGGTCAACTCGATAAGTGAACTTGCAAGATCCATAACTTCCTTATACAAATTTTGGTTGAGTGACATGGTTGGAAAGCTCTCGGTGTACAACAACTTTGAAAGATTGGAAATTTTGCTTCAAAAATTTTGACCTAAAAATGACCATTTAATGTGTGAAATAGGCTCCAGAAATTTCAACACCTGCCCTACAAATCTTTAGCTCCTGTTTTTCCACCTAAAAAAGTGCCAAAGTAAATGAAAATTTATATTATGATTCATTTCAAATCAAGAGAAAACATACAACCCTAAATTATTTTCAATAAAAAGAAACACATGCATTGACATTAAAAAAAAAACTAATTGTCTTAATAAACATTAGAAAATTAAACGAGGCTAAATAAATCCATTAGGCACAATAATTGATTGCAATAAGAAATATACCACTTAATGTTTTGATATTTATTAGGTAATGAAGATTAATAACTCAAATCGATAAAAAAATTGGCATCCATGATGTAAAAGTAAAAAACTCATCACAAAGATAAAAATAATGTAATAATAATATAAATTACATAAATATATGTTAATCCATAAATTTATGTTTTATTTTCATATTAATCCATTCAAATGCTTAAATGAGTAACACTATATAACTAAATATATTCATTGATATGTTTTGTTTAACATTGAGGTTATTATAACTCAATATGGATGATTTCATTAAGTCTCAAATAAAATTGATTGGTTATCACTATCTAGTAATATATACAATAACTTGCAAATCACATTTCTCAGTATCTCATGACTTAATCCAAAGTAAAGACATTTCTAAACAAATATCTTATCCCAAATTATCCTTATCAAAAAATCCTACCTTTCTACATAACCACTTTAAACCAACAATGTTATGAAAATTAACCATTTGACTCCACAAATCAATCTATGACCCCTAACTAAATCGATATGCCCAATGTGTGACTTAATATGTACATAAGGTCAGAGTATTACTCAGCAAGAAACATATTGGATGGTAAAATCCATCTCACCATTATTGCCGCAAAGGCTTAAATCTTCCATCTCACCATCATTGCCGCAAAGGCTTAAACCTATGCATACTTTATTTAATGACTTTCCATGGGGTTTGCTATTACAAACTTCGTTTGTTGGGATGGCATGATAAGATAATGGGGAATCATGACATTTTGTTCGATATTTCTAAAATTATGAAAATTAGTTTAATTTTATAAAAATATGGTATTGTTTAATTGTTCTATTAACATATAAATTTGTATGAAAGCACAATTTTTTATTGTTTAAATTGTATTTTTGAATATATAAATAGATTTAACTTGTTAATTTTTTTATTAATATTCAGTATGTACAAATTTAATTGTTTAAATCTACAAATCCAACAATTTCTTGCCGAATTTTAAATAAAATGAAAAAAATATATCCTAACAAAAAAGAAAAAACATAAAAGCTAAAAAAAATTAATATTTGTAAATAAATTTGAATCATTTTTTTATAGTAAGAAAAGAAAAAACATTTATATTAGTAAAATATAAAAATTGTTGGTAATTAATGCAGTCTTGTCAATCATATGACATGATGTAATCTATTTACAATTTTCTTTTATGTCGGTTAATATTCAGATATAGATTGTCTCACTAAATAATGCATGCAAAATGCATGAGTAGTTTTCTAAAATCAATTGTTGTAAGCGTTCAATCAGGAGTAACTAACTGTTTGTTCTATGAGGCTATGTATTGTTATAAAGATCAAGGTTCATCACAGTGAACACAACCTTTTTGTGCAATTACAATTCTTTCTTCTTTCTATGATATTGTGATTTAATCATTTAGTATTTAGTATATTGTTATGCTATTTCATTGAATGATTATCTAGTCCATAGATAGGCCTTCATAGATACTTCATTTGGTATCATAGCTGGTTGTTGTTTTAGGGTAATCATGTCAAACTCTAATTCATTGCCCATTCCAGAATTTAATGGAAGTGATTATGATTATTGGTGCATCAAGATGATGRCATTTTTGATAGGRAAARATMTATGGGAGATTGTAGAAACRRGTTATRYAGAGCCAGAAGATTGGACCACTCTWAATGCAARTKATAGAGTAGCTAAGAAGGAATCTAGAAGGAAGAATGCTCAAGCTTTATTTCATATTCAAATTGCTCTTGATAAAAGCTTGTTTCCAAGAATTGCAGGTGCAAAGACARHARMRRATGYCTSGAAGACTCTACAAGAAKCTTAYSAAGGCASTGATCAAGTCAAAGTTKTYAAGMTACARACRTTGAAAAGAGAATTTGAGAATTTGAAGATGCAAGAAGMTGAAAATGTAAGTGATTATTGTGTGAGAGTAAAAKATGTAGTCAATAAGATGGCTACTCTTGGAGAAATTGTGGACAAAKAGGTTTTGATTAAAAAGGTGTTRARGTCTCTAACACCAAGGTGGAACCATGTTGCCATAATCATTGAAGAAAGAAAGGATTTGTCTACTCTTGAGTTTGATCACCTAGTTGGATCTCTTATGTCTCATGAAGAAAGATTGATAGATTCATTTGGAGAAAGTGGCGAGATAGATTTTTCTTCAAAATTGAAATTTACAAAGAATGAAGATGCCAACATTAGCAGCAAAAGAAACCAAATCCATGGTAGAGGTCAAAATCAGAATTATGCAAGAGGAAGAGGTGGTTTAAGAGGAAGAGGCACAGACAAATTTGATAAAAGAAATATCCAGTGTTATTATTGTAAAAGGTATGGTCACTTTGAAACATATTCTAGATTAAAAGAAGGTAATAATAACAAAGGTATTAATTATGCTCAAGAAGGTGATGAAGCCTCTTCAAACAATTTATTTTTATCTTATGACAAAGTTGAAAATGTCACTAAAGATATTTTGTATTTAGATTTGGGGTGTTCTAACCACATGTAAGGAAATAAGAAGCTATTTTCTACAATGGATGAGAGTTTCAAATCCAAGATTAAGTTGGGTGATGACAAATCATTGGAGGTTGTTTCAAACGGATCTATGGAAGTCCATACTAAAGAAGGTATGAAATTTTTTAAAGACATTTATTACACTCCACAATTAAAGCATAATTTATTGAGTGTTGGCTAATTGTGTGAGAAAAATTATAAGGTGGTGTTTGAAAATCAACAATGTACAATTTATGATAAGAATAGAGGTAATAAGGTGGTTACAATTGTTCCTATGTCAAAGAATATGATGTTCCCATTAATGTTTGGAGAACATAACAACCATCTTGCCAATATGGTATATGAAAAAAAAAGTTGGTTGTGGCATCTGAGGTATGGACATTTGAATTTTCATAGTCTAAATATTCTAACATCAAAAGAATTAGTTTATGGTTTGCCTAAGGTTAAAAAACGGAAGGATATTTGTGAAGGATGTGCTAAAGGAAAACATGCAAGAGAGAGATTTTCAAAAGGAAATGCATGGAGGGCCCAATATCCACTTCAATTAGTTCACTCAGATATTTGTGGTCCTATGCGGACAAAGAGTTTGGGTAAGTCATCATATTTTATTACTTTTATTGATGATTACTCACGAAAGTGTTCAGTTTATTTTTTTAAGACTAAGGATGAAGCCTTTGATACATTTAAGAGGTTTAAAGCCCTTGTGGAAAATGAAAGAGGTTGCAAAATCAAGTGCTTAAGGACTGATCGTGGAGGAGAATTTTGTTTAAAAGATTTTCAGAATTACTGTGATATGAATGGCATCAAAATAAAACTCACCACTTCTTACACACCTCAACAAAATGGAGTAGCAGAGAGGAAAAATCGTACAGTGGTGGAAATGGCAAGAAGTATGTTACAAACCAAGGGATTAAGAAATTCTTTTTGGGGTGATGCAGTTGCTACATTTGTATATATTCTCAATAGATGTCCCATAAGTTCACTTGATATGATGACTCCATATGAAGTCTGGTATGAAAAAAAACCTAATGTTAATCATTTCAGAGTCTTTGGTTGTGTAGCCTATGTCCATGTAGTTGATCAAAAGAGACAAAAGTTAGATCCAAAAAGTGAGTTATGCATTTTTGTTGGATATCTTGAACAAAGTAAGGCTTACAGGTTGTATAATCCTCTCATTAATAGCATTGTTGTGTCAAGAGATGTAATTTTTTATGAAGGGGGAGTTTATGGTCATCAAAACTGTCATTATGATATGTCTAAATCTGTTTTGGATAAGGATATTATTGATGATATTGATAATGAGCAGCCCACTAATATTTCAGCTCCAAGTGCTACAAATCCACCAAGTATCCCCTCATATAATTCTTTAGTTCCAAGTGCAAGCCCAACATCAAATTCAAATTCTGCAAGGAAGGTAAGAAGATTAAGTGACATTTATCAAAGGAGTAAAAGTCCAGCACATGAAGAAAATCCAATAGGTGAGATAGTAAATTTTTCCTTTCCAAGGCTGATTTTGAACCATCATGTTTTGAATATGAATGTACTAATGAGGTTTGGGTTCAAGCAATGCAAGAAGAAATAGATTCTATTCATAGGAATGATACTTGGGAGCTTACAAAACTTCCACATGACAAGAAAAAGATTGGTACTAAATGGGTCTACAAGACTAAGTACAATAGTGATGGTAATGTTGAAAGACACAAGACAATATTAGTTTCTAAAGGCTTCACACGAGGGTATGAAATTGATTATGAAGAAACATTTGCACCAGTAGCAAGACAAGAGACTGTTAGAATGATGATTTTATTAACAGCTCAAAAGAAATGGAGCATTCATCACATGGATGTGAAAAGTGTCTTTTTGAATGGGTACTTAGAAGAAGAAGTGTTTGTGGAACAACCACAAGGTTTTGAAGTGAAAGGAAAATAACATCAAGTATACAAGTTGAAGAAGGATTTGTATGGCCTCAAGCAAGCACCGAGAACATCGTATGCTAGGGTTGATGGATATTTTCAGGAGAGTGTCTTCAATAGAAGTAAAAGTGAACCTACACTTTACTACAAACAAGAAGGTAATGATATTCTTATTGTAAGTCTATATGTTGATGACTTATTATATATGGGTAGTAGTTCTAAGATGAAGGATGAATTCAAAATTGCTATGATGAATGAATTTGAGATTAAAGATTTGGGTCTTGTGCAATATTTTATGGGTATGGGGGTTTATCAATTGCAAGAACGCCTCCAACACAAGTTGAAACAAGAACCCAAAAATGTCAAGTAAAGGAAACCCACATTTTGAAACCTCAAAATTCAAGTAGCAAAGATCAAAGATCAATGCAAAGTTGCAACAAGGCCAAAGAGTTTAGGAGTGCACTCAAGGGATTAAAAGTTTTTCCAAGAGGATAAGAGCGAGAATCTTAACAAAAAGTCTTAATTCCACATATGCAATCCCCAAATCAAGGAAAAGGACACTGAAAGCAAACAGGTAAAATGTCTACAACGCCTTGGAATCAAGATGATAGAAATTCTAATGCCTAAGATGATAAAAATCAAACTACTAATGACATAGACTTGGCCAAAGGATCGGGTTACCTAGGACAATCATGTACACTTCATAATTTGATAGGAGATGGAAACTCGAAAGAGACCACAAAAATATTATAATCACTAAACTTTAATCAATCAAATCCACAATAATGCATGAAGGAGTTTGATATAAGGTTTTGATATAGAAATCTAATAGAAAAGAGGAAAGGAAAGCTCAAAATCTACTTGGAGAGAGGATTATCTCTCGTGTAACATTGCATATAGGGAGATGATCAAGGTTCCATCGCTCCCTAATATACTAAGAGAGGGGGATAATCATGATGTTATCACTCCTGTAATAGTGCAAACACGGGGAGATGATCAAGGTTTTATTGTTCCCTAGGACACTAAGAGAGGGCGACAATCATGCTTTCATCACTCCCCTCGACATTGCGGACATTGAGAGAATGAGATAATTATGATGTTATCACCTTGTACTCCCTTATAGAGGGGGGGATGCAGTTTGAAAAGTGGTGAAAAGGACACAAACCTTGCTCATATCTAAGAGAGGTTTAGGTTCTTGAGTCAATAAGCTTCCCAATGATGATGAGGTAAGGGGAGGAATCAAAGAAGATGCATACAATCCGAAAATATCAAGCAACAAACCAAAATCCAAAGGGCTAGAAAACACTAAGGAAAGATTAAATTGATTGATTCCCTAGTGTAGTCATTGATTTCTTTGGTGGAAACGTTTCCCCTCCAGACATGTGAAATCCCCCTTGGATCAAGACTCCTTTTATCCAAGATAGAAGGTAACAAATTGTTCCCTAATTTCCTCTTAAATCTATTTTATATTCCCATATACAAAATGAGAAGAGAAGATGAGAGAATGGGATAAATTACCTAGCTCCTTTCAATTGGTAGCCCCAACCCTTGATATTGATTTCCAAGATCTTAGGGTAAGAGTAGTCCTACAAAGAAGAAATCAATACTTATTTCTTCCACAATATATTGTTAATAAAAATAGATATATCTATATCAAACTAGGAGAAAATCGACATGCTTACCATGAACAACATAAGAATGAGGGGAATAGGCCCAAGTTATATTATATGGAAAGCAATAAGGAAGAATTTACAACCTTTATTTTAATGTTGCAACAACTCCTCCAAGCTCTCCTTTCCAACCCTTTGAATTTCACAAAGTCATAAGTATGGTTCTCATAAGTTCTTTTCTCTCTCCCTTTCACCCAATGATGGCCTCCATTATATATGAGTTGATGTATACCAACCATAGGAGAATTTGAGGATATGATAGGATCAAATGAGGATTTTGTTGAAAATACAAGGTTGATTTTTCCATAGATAGAGGGTATCTTTAACCAACCCCTAACCTCGTGGAAGCAACCTCTCAAAATAAGGAATGATAGTTGTAACCACTTCATCACTCCCCTAGAACTAAGGGGGGAGTGATAGTATCACTCCCCTAGAACTAAGGGGGGAGTGATAGTATCACTCCCCTAGAACTGAGCAAGGAGTGATGAAAAGGGTTCATCCTCCTCTACATATGGTCACGAGAGCGATGATACTAAAAAAAAGACTAAAAACACAAGGTGAAAGAGAGTATTTCAACGTCCAAATGATAAATTTCTCCCCCAACATGTCTAGGGATCATGACAAATATTCCCACACGGTAATGAAATTGTGACACTTAAGTGCAACACTTAGTAGTGTGAAAATTAGATGTGTAACAATTTGGTGCATTATAGTCTATGAATCATCAATTCCTAGCAACTAGGTTTTGATCCTAGGATTAATAGTCTTGACCTAACCCTTATGTGGGTTTGCTAGCCTTCCATGACATTCAAAAACTGGAACAACTAAAGCTTCAAATTTATAAGGGACATAATATTTTCCTTCCTTATGGGATAGGTAGTATAGATTGTTCTTAAATTCATCTATGATGACCTTTTTATGATCCAATTACCATTCATGTCCATGCTTCACATGCTATGAATTGTTACTATCAAATTCATGGAAAAAACTAGTGGAATTGTGACTTCAAAGGCACTAGTTTCATCACATCGAATTTGAATTACTCTTATCACAATAATATTTGGATAGAAAGATAACGTATAGTTCAATTTCCTTAAACCAAAATTTCTATCAAGAAATAATTTGTGGATAGCTAAAATTTTTAGGATAAGTTATTCAAAAATAGGGTCTTACTACTGGAATCTCATGTTGTTTTAGTTCATGTTATGGATCTTGTCACTATCCTCTAGAATGAACTTAAAATGAAGCTAAAAAGGGGCTTTCAATAAATCAATTTCATTCCTTCCTATTGGATATCATTACTGTAAAATTCAATCCTTTTTCTAGAACCATAAATATGTTTCAATAGAATCAATGTCTAAAACATGAAACTTAGGAATCTTTTTTTGCTCCTCTAGTAAAATTTTGTAAATTTTGTCTATACATTTTTTTGGTATGATATAATTAATACAAAGGCTATGAGAATATACTGGTTTGAATTATTTGTGAGAATGTAGTGGTTTGAATTATTTGTGTAATTTGGAATGTATGTAGTAGAATGCTTGCAAGATTCCAATGAAAAATAAGAAAAGGAATTTGATGTGGTTTCGACTCTATATATTTTAGTTGAATAATTCGACATGGACAACAACTATGAAGCTATTTGATTTGTAATCAAGGGGATCATATATCACTAGTTTCCCAACACTCATACATGTGTGGAATTATATTTCTGAACTCTATCTTAGTTCCATCTGTGATATCTCTTTGCGTTCTTCATGCTTCATGCTGCAAATGCTTGTTCTCTCTCCGACCTTTTCGTTGGATTACCTATACACGTCCAATTAGCTAGGAATGTTATGAAAACCAGGCCAAATATAAATCACATCTATGATGCCTCCATGGAGAGGCGTTCGTTCTTTGACATCATCTATTTAATGAGAATCACTAGATTCCAAACGTTGCTTTCTTTATTTCTACACATGAGATGGTAGCCAAATAAATCATCCAATAATAAATTATTTAATGGATAGCGGTGGAAAAGGTGTGCATCATTAACTCATTCATCCCCTTATTTAATGCACCAACCATTCATTTCCCTCCTTATTTAATACACCAACCATTAATTTGCTATTAAGGAACAACAAATTAGTACAACAAGGAATCTCTTCTTTTTCTAGTGGCCAAGTTTTTAACATATCCTAATAGATGTCTACCATTAGGGATAAGGATTTTGCATCCTTCAATTCTCAAATAGGGTGGCATCCACTTGGTATCATGGTGGTCAACCCACTTGGTATCATGGTGGTTAACTACAGTGGTCAACTCGATAAGTCAACTTGCAAGATGCATAACTTCCTCATACAAATTTTGGTTGAGTTGATCTTTACATCGTTGGAAAGTGTAGAAATTTTGATACAAATTAATGTATTCCTG
>SNQJ01S0030161.1:54889-69272 GCA_010110895.2 Picea sitchensis
GAGGGTTACTCAAGAAGACTGGCCCGCCTCACCGAACAACTATTTCTCATTATGGTTAACATGAGGAATGGTCTGTTTTGGAGGTTGATACAAGACAATCTTTTCCTCTTGTGGTTAACAGAGGAAATGGTTTAGACAATCATTCCTTAGGGTTTATACATTCTCTCCATAGTGCACTTTGATTAGTGTAGGAAGAATGGCCCAAGGTGGGGAATGGTCCAGGCTCAGCAATGAGGGACAAACACTCCTTAGGGTTTATACATTCTCACAAGGGTGCACTTTGATTAGTGTAGGAAGAATGGCCTAGGGTGGGGAATGGTCCAGGTACAACAATCAAGGACATACATTCCTTAGGTTTTATACATTCTCTCCAAGGTGCACTTTGATTAGTGTAGGAAGAATGGCCCAAAGTGAGGAATGGTCCAGGCTCATAAATCAGAAACAATTATTCTTCCTTGTTTGAGAAGAATAGGGTAGATAACCCATTGTTGATGTTATATACTGAGGGCATATATTCTTTCAGATATCACACATGTGAGTGAAAGATTGGCCCAGATGGTTCAGTTTATGTTTAACAATATTTTCTGTGCAAGTTGTCATCAGATGATTGTTATGGAGACTACGTGTCTCTAGATAGTAGAGATATAATACTGTGGTGGATATGTTTCACAAATTGTGACTATGTGTCACAATTTGAGTAGTTGTGTACTACCGTGGATAGACACAGTTGTGTTCTATCAATTGATATTGTACTAGTTGTCATAGGATATTATCGAGTTGGATAATAATGACGGTGCTTGTGATACTACCAGTTGAATGGTCTGTTTGTGCTCAAGACCATACCTCCCTAGCTAGGAGGGAGTGTTGATATTATGATATCTTTGGGAGGTATGAACCTCTATTGTTACCTTTGACAAGATTGGAATGTTCAGGAAGGAAGCAAAGAAATGAAGGAAACCCTAGACAAGATGTCGACTGTAGAAATATAATTATTATGAATTAATTAGTACCCAAAAGGAGAAGTCGGCCCCAATAAGTCTGCCAGAACCACTATAAATATAGGGCGTCAGTCTCTCATTTGACACACTTGTCAGTAGTTGTAGAGAGCCAGTTCTGTGCAGTGTAGTTGCAGTCTTGTGCTCAAGTCCTGGGGAAGGTATTGCGCTAGCTTTTGGGTGGGACTATCTGATCAACTTGGTTACTTGTTGCTTGGTGCATTATCCTCTATTGTCTATTGGATTGCTACCAGGATTATCTTCTCTGTCAAGGTCAAGGTGCTCAGAGGGTGGCTTCGGCCTATGGTTGGGTGGCAAGGGTATTGTCAATGGTAAAACGACCACAATATTTCATATTATAACATACAGTTCACTGCATTTATTAAATCCCTATATCCTACCTATTCGCACTACTTAGAGTCTCTTCAAGGTAGTGGACATATAAATTCCATGACTTTTGATACTCTTGTAGACAAAATTACTGAAAGAGAGAAAGATTTTGGGAAGAAGGAATCTTTTTGCACTTCCACGGTTGAGACTTTGTGTCTTGCACAGAAAGAGCAGAAACCTAGAGGAGATTTTGCTAGATTTGACAATAGTAACAAAGTTCATGGTAGGAGACCATTTAGAGGCAGGGGGAGTCATTATCATCAAGGAGACAAACAACAATATGATAGACAACAAAAAAAATTTCATAATGATAAACAATCTCTTAACTGTTATAGGTGTGGTAATCTGGGTCATACCACTTCTCATTATTGCAACAACCTCCAGACAAAGGAAAACCACTTGAATTTTCCCACTATATTGTAGCACATTGTAATCTTAGTATCAATGAATTTTTTATCATTTCTTTTGCTTCTTGGGAAGACACTTGGATTTTAGATACTGGAGCCACTTTCCATATGACCTTCAGAAGATATGTTTTTGAGACATTTAGTAATCACATCGATTGAATACTTTATTTTGATGATAAGTCCTAGTTAAAGCCTTCAGGAATTGGATCTATTCGACTTCTCTTACAAGGACTTGTTGATTATATTTTGCATGACATTCTTTGCATTCCTCAATTAAAAAGAAATTTGATGTATCTCATACATATTAGGCAGCAAGGACATTCTATACATATGTTTGATGGTATAATTGAAATAAGAAAAGCATATGATTAGGTGATTGTTATGACTGATGTTGAAGAAGATAAACTTTTAAAACTTAAAGGGACATCCTCTTTTCAATCTAATTCAACTATTTTGGCTCAACATAGTGATACTTTGTCTTCCATCTTGTTGTGGCATGCTCATTTTGGTCATATTAATTATGATAGTATCTGGAATATGAAACAACAAGGTATTCATGGGCTTCCTACTATTCCAAGAAATATTTCTCCATATAATTCTTGTATTTTAGGAAAGCATTGTAAACAACCTTTTCATGGATCTACTTCCCGAGATTTTAGGAAGTTAGGTCTCATACATTCTGATTTATGTGGGCTCGTGCCTATTCAATATGAAAATGGTAATAAATATCTATTGACTTTTATTGATGACTACACAAGGATGTGTTGGGTTTATTTGTTGAAAGAGAAATCTTAGGTTTTTGTAACTTTTAAGAATTTTCATTTATGGATTAAAAATGAAACTCAACTTAATACTGGCACTCTACGATGAGATAATGGTGGAGAATATACATCTAATGCATTTGAAAAGTACTTATAGGATGATGGTATTAGACATCACACCATCGTCCCTTATACTCCACAATAGAACGGTGTAGGAGAGCGCATGAACAAAACTTTGCTTAATATGGTAAGGCCAATGATTTTTTTTCAGAATGTGAGGTTGATGTTTTGGGGAGAATCAATACTTTTTCCCTTTTATATTCGCAATCATTGTCCTTCTACTCCCATCAATAATAATTCCCCTTATGAATTGTGGTATAATCGTCTTCATGATGTTCACCATTTCAGAGTTTTTGGTTCTCCATGTTATGCTTTAATTCCTAAACAAAAACGGGACAAATTAGGTGCAAGAAGTCACAAATTTATTTTCTTGGGGTATTCTAATACCTCCAGAGATTATCGATTGTAATATGAGGAAAAGAATAAATTTGTTGTTTCAAGAGATGTTGTTTTTCTCGAATTTGCTAAAGATGCTTCTACTATTGATAGGCAACTCAATCATTTGGATAGATTATATTCCAAGAATTTTTATTATGGATGGGTGATATAGGTGGATATCGGTGGCCACCCACCTTTTTTAATTGGCTCAAAACATTTTTTTGGCAATTTTGGCAATTTACTATTTTTAGCAGGTTTTAACTTCCGGGGCCATTTTGAGGGCCCAAATGAAGGTTTTTCGAAATCCAGGTTCTAAGTTATAACCTAATGCATGATTGAGCCCCAAAAATGAATCTCCTCGATGATACCTTTCCAACGATCTATCACACGCCTAAAACAGAGATCGTATGCAAAAGTTACGACCCCGGGAAGTTGATGTACTCACTTACCCAAATGGAGCCCACATGACTTTTGGCGCTTCATATCCTAGGGTTAGGTTTTTGGATGTATAGGGTTTTTGGCACTCCTGATTATTGTAAAAAGGCCTTCAGAGCCTCATTTTAATCATCTTCTTGTGAATGCGAGTAGCCGTCACATCTCTTCTCAGAGATAAGCTGCCACCATTCTAGAGAGTATTTCACTCTGTATTTTTATAGTCTCTGTATATTTCTTTCATTAATAAAAATTGTGTATTATTGTATATCTGTGTTTATGGTTGCATCTCTGATACATTTATGTTATATATGCGATATCTCTATGCATTTATTTATTATATCTCCGATCTCATTTCATGCAGAAAATAATCCGGATCAATGGGATAGTGATATTCCACATCGTGAAGGGGGGATTCATATTCTAGACTAGTCTGTGGATTTTCCTTCACTAACACCAAATAATAATACCACATCAAAGAATGAAGAAAATTTAGTTGATAGCAATATTTTTTATGATAACAATGTTTTTGTAGAAGAACAATTGGTTGATAATAATGTTCCTACTGAGGAAAAATTGGAGGATAATAATGGCCATGAAGAACCTATTTCAAAGACTCTTGAAAAATTGGAGGATAATAATGGTCTTGAAGAACCTATTTCAAAGACTCTTGAAACTGAGCAAACATTGCAACAATCATTACGCAGATCAACACAAACCAAGACAACGCCAAAAAGGTATGGTGAATTTGAGTTGAACTTTTTTGTTGTTAATGAACCTACTACTTTTGAAGAAGCCACTAGTTATAATGAATGGAAAGATGCAATGCAGAAAGAGTATGATGCACTTATTAAAAATGGCACTTGGAGGTTGGTGGATCCTCCTATTGGCATCAAACCAATTGGTAGTAAGTGGGTTTATAAAACTATGTATAAAGCTGATAGTTCTCTTGATAAGCACAAAGAAAGACTTGTAGAAAAGGGGTATGCACAAAAAGAAGGTATTGATGTTTTGGGGAGAAGCAATACTTTGTCCCATTTATATTTGCAATCACTTTCCTTCTACTCCCATCAATAATAAGTCCCCTTATGAATTGTGGTATAATCGTCTTCGTGATGTTCACCATTTCAGAGTTTTTGGTTCTCCATGTTATGCTTTAATTCCTAAACAACAACTAGAAAAATTAGGTGCAAGAAGTCACAAATGTATTTTCTTGGGGTATTCTAATACCTCTAGAGATTATCGATTGTATGATGAGGAAAACAATAAATTTTTTGTTTCAAGAGATGTTGTTTTTCTCGAATTTACTAAAGATGCTTCTACTATTGATAGACAACTCAATCATTTGGATAGATTATCTTCCAAAAAGTTTTATTATGAATGGGATAATGATATTCCACATCGTGAAGGGGGGATTCATATTCTAGACCAGTCTATGGATTTTCCTTCACCAACACCAAAGAATGATACCACATCAAAGAATGAAGAAAATTTAGTTGATAGCAATATTTTTTATGATAACAATGTTTTTGTAGAAGAACAATTGGTTGATAATAATGTTCCCACTGAGGAAAAATTGGAGGATAATAATGGCCATGAAGAACCTATTTCAAAGACTCTTGAAAAATTGGAGGATAATAATGTTCATGAAGAACCTGTTTCAAAGACTCTTGAAACTAAGAAAGCATTGCAACAATCAGTATGCAGATCAACACGAACCAAGATAATGCCAAAAAGGTATGGTGAATTTGAGTTAAACTTTTCTGTTGTTAATGAACCTACTACTTTTGAAGAATCCAGTAGTTGTAATGAATGGAAAGATGTAGTGCAGAAAGAGTATGATGCTCTTATTAAAACTGGCACTTGGAAGTTGGTGGATCCTCCTATTGGCATCAAACCAATTGGTACTAAGTGGGTTTATAAAACTATGTATAAAGCTGATGGTTCTCTTGATAAGAACAAAGAAAGACTTGTAGCAAAGGGGTATGCACAAAAAGAAGGTATTGATGTTTTGGGGAGAAGAAATACTTTTTCCCATTTATATTCTCAATCACTTTACTTATACTCCCATCAATAATAAGTCCCCTTATGAATTGTGGTATAATCATCTTTGTGCTATTCACCATTTCAGAGTTTTTGGTTCTCCATGTTATGCTTTAATTCCTAAATAACAACGAGACAAATTAGGTGCAAGAAGTCACAAATGTCTTTTCTTGGGGTATTCTAATACCTCCAGAGCTTGTTGATTGTATGACGAGGAAAACAATAAATTTGTTGTTTCAAGAGATGTTGTTTTTCTCAAATTTGCTAAAGATGCTTCTACTATTGATAGGCAACTCAATCTGTTGGATAGATTATCTTCCAAGAAGTTTTATTATGAATGGGCTCATGCTATTCCACATTGTGAAGGGGGGATTCATATTCTAGACCAGTCTGTGGATTTTCCTTCACCAACACCAAAGAATGATACCACATCAAAGAATGAAGAAAATTTAGTTGATAGCAATATTTTTTATGATAACAATGTTTTTGTAGAAGAACAATTGGTTGATAATAATGTTCCTACTGAGGAAAAAATGGAGGATAATAATGGTCATGAAGAACCTATTTCAAATACTCTTGAAAAATTGGAGGATAATAATGGTCCTGAAGAACCTATTTCAAAGACTCTTGAAACTGAGCAAACATTGCAGCAATCGGTATGCAGATCAACAAGAACCAAAACAATGCCAAAAAGTTATGGTGAATTTGAGTTAAACTTTTATGTTGTTAATGAACCTACTACTTTTTAAGAAGTCACTAGTTGTAATGAATGGAAAGATGCAATGGAGAAAGAGTATGATGCTCTTATTAAAAATGGCACTTGGAGGTTGGTGGATCCTCCTATTGGCATCAAACCAATTGGTAGTAAGTGGGTTTATAAAAACATGTATAAAGTTGATGGTTCTCTTGATAAGCAAAAAGAAAGACTTGTAGCACAGGGGTATGCACAAAAAGAAGGTATTGATTATATAGAAACATTTTCTCCTACAACAAAATGGGGAACTATTAGAACTTTATTTTCTCTTGCAGCTCAAAAAGGATGGAAAATATATCACATGGATATACAAACTTCCTTCTTAAATGGATATTTAAAAGAAGATGTATATATGTTGCAGTGAGAGGGATTTTTTGTTAAAGGAAAATAGCATAAAGTATGCAAATTGATAAAATCATTGTATGGTTTAAAACAAGCACCTCGTGCTTGGTATGAAAAGCTAACTGAACATCTTCTCAAGTTGAATTATAAGAATTTCAATCTAGATGATGCAACTTTGTTTGTTAAGAAAGTTGGAAGATCAATTGTATATAGAGTTGTTTATGAAAATGATTTTCTTATCACCCTAAAAATGATGATTATATAGAATATATTAAAAAGGAGTTGCAAAAGGTTTTTGATATGGCACATTTGGGATTACTACAGTATTATATAGGGATCGAAGTAGATAAAAAACTAAAGCACATTTTTATTTCTCAAAAGAAATATATTGGAGAGCTATTGAGCAAATTTGAGATGAAGGATTGTAATCATGTTTCTACTCCAATGGAGCATAATTTAAAACTTACTTCAAATGAAGGTAGTACATTTGAAGATCCAACAAAGTACGTACAACTTGTTGGAAGTTTAATTTATCTTACTACTACTGGTCCTGACATAAATTTTGTTGTAGGAGTACTTTCTAGGTTTAGGAATCAACCATGTGAAGGTAATTGGAAATAAACAAAACGAGTGCTCAAATATTTAAAAGGCACTCAATAATATGGCATCAAATATTCTAACGTTACAGACTTCCATCTAATTGGTTATTCAGATTCTGACTTTGATGGAGACAAAGAGCATGGGGTGTCTGCTTCAGGTTATTTAATGAATCTTGGATCAACAAAAATCACTTGGAGATCATGAAAGAAAACTGTACCTATTGATTCTACAATTGAAGCCGAATATGTTGTAGTAACTCAAGCCACAAAAGAAATCATTTGGCTTCAGAAAATGCTTGAATATTTGCAGGAGAAACAAATGACTTCAATGCCTCTACTTATTGATAACAATTTTGCAATTCAATTGGCCAAGAATCCCAAATTTCATGATCAAACCAAGCATATCAACACCAAATATCATTTAATTTGACATCATGCTGAGATCCAAACCATTCATCTCAATCATTGTTCCACTTCAGAGAAAATTGCGGACATCTATATGAAAGCTTTGGGTCGAGAGAAATTTGAAAATTTTCGAATGATGCTTGGAATGACAAATGTCCCTTCGGATTAAGGGGGGAATGTTAACTAATCCTACGGTTATGTAATGTTCGTTCAACTACTCGACAGTTGAACTATCCACCTAACTATTCTCCTAACTTTCTATCCACCTAACTGTCTGCGTATACATATAAACAGTGTATCCACATTTTTGATTAATAATATAAAACCTTCAATTTGATTCATGTGTGTTTTTCCTTGATCTGTTTTATAATAACTGTGGAGTTTATTCATCGGCCTATGTACAGTTATTTTTGGTATCCTTTTCCATTTTGATAAATATAAATAGAGAGGTTTTACATTCTTCTTTAAAGTTTTGGGAGGGTTGAGGTAAGGGTGTTCTCTATGGGTTTTAAAAATGAGGTTTATTAATAAATGGTTGGAATGGATGAATGAAATTATTTTTAGTATCTTTTGTCATCTTGATAAATATAAATAGAGAGGCTGTATGTTCTTCTTCAAAGTTTTGAGAGGGTTGAGGTAAGGGTGCTCTATTATTCTTCATTTTTTTCATTATTATGGGTTTTAAAAATGAGGTTTAATGATAAGTGGATGGAATGTATGTATGGAGTTTTTTTAGTATCTTTTGCCACATTGATAAATATAAATAGAGGTTTTACATGTTTCTTCAAAGTTTTGTGAGGGTACTCTCTCTTATCCTTCACTTTTATCATTATTATGGAAACTCTAGGAAGTGTCATCAATTAAGGAATTGAATTAGGACATGCAAAAGGGATGAAGGTGGCATGCCAAGCTAAAAAAATTTAATCCCGGAAAAAGCAAGTGTTTTTCAAAAAATCCAAAACCAGATTCTAGAATTTCTAGGATTTTGTTTCTGCTTGATGAGTTTTCCACGATCATTCTTTCTTGCTGATCTGTCATCCTCGATTTCCTCGTTCAACGACTTGCTTCCTCTTACTTAGCTCTGTCTTTTCTTCTCTTTTTCTCATTTCCACCCAGTAACATTCACTGTGTCTTCCACGCAGTTTACATTTTTCCTTATCTTTCTTCATCTTCGCTTATTTCCATAACCAAGGCCCAATAACGATCCTTGACCATGAGGTCGCAAAACCCCGAGGAGAGAAGGGGGGGCTACACCAAGTGGTATCTGAGCAGAAATTTGCTTGCAGACAACAAGAAGAGGAAAGAAGATTTATTCTGACAACATCAAGTGGTATCAGAGACTAAGAAAAGGTTTTGTCTGATACCATCAAGTGGTATCAAAGCACATTTTTTTTTTCTGTAGATAGCAGGAAAAGGAGGAGAAGGAGAAGACAGAGTGCAATTCTCTCTGTGTGATTGCTTGCAAGTGTGCAATAGTCAAGCAAACAACCAGGTGGGTTGTATGAGAAGATGGAGGCTCTCTCAATTTTAGAGTATAAATCATACAACCAGGTGGGCTGAGGAAAAGGGAAAATGGCTACTAAACGCCATAGGAGAGATCGAGAAAGAGGAGACTTCCAATAGAAAAGAAAAGAAGAGATTGATAAAGATCTCGAAGAAATCAGAGCAGAGCTCGACAGGCTAGCGTTGAAGATGCAATAGGAGGCACAAGAACGTTGGAGGTATGAGTGTCCCATGAAGCAAAGGGATAAATGTCTTGTTCAAAAGTTTTTTTCTATAAGGTAGCAACAATAGTTGAGGAGGTGGTTGAGGGAAGTTGAAACCCTTAGTGATACAAAGGAGGAGTTAGTTTTCATCTATGAGCCAAAAGTCGGAGAAAGCCTCAGTGAGGAGGAGAGAGATAAATTATAGATCTCGCGAACTGACAGGAGACCAAGACATAACTTTCAAATTTATAGGTGGGAAATGATTTGAGATTGGTTGATATCATAGACTGCTAGGAGGGTAGAGGAGGAATCCGAATTTTCTAGGTGGGAAAGGGAGAAGAGATGACGTTATAAGTGAGTTCAGATCAGTAAGGGGAGTTGATGGAGGAATATCATAAATGCATTCTGATCATTGGGGGAATTGAGATATTCTTGCCACATAGCCTAGTTGAGTCTAGAGCATGTGTTGCGGATGCAACAACAGAAGGACAACTAGTTGTGACTGCCATAAAGGAGGAAAAGGTGTAGATACTGAAGTCTTCCCTAGATGAAGAAGAGGAGAACACAGTTGAGTTCCTCACTCAGTGGGAGATGCAGTTGAATTTGCTAGAGTATTGGTTAGACAATCCAGAACAAGAATATGGATGTCAGGAGACAGTCATTCCATATGGAGTAGAATGTCAGCATGAGGAGCAGATGGAAGAATATGGGAGTGTACCAACATGAGAACTCAAAGAAGGATATCTGTCAGAGGAGATAGTTGAGCAGCATCTCAGTCAAGAGACTATAGAGTTGGAGTCTACAACAGAGTGGTCAATGAGTGCCACAAGAAGTGAAGGTAGCATGGGATATCAAGTTGATATGCCCATTGATTAGCATGATGAGATGCAACAGATCCGTCTACAAAGAAGGAGCCATCCAACAAAACAACTGGAAGAGGTGATACAGGAGATAAGGGAGTTGATGTTGAAGTCAACAAAACAAGCTATCAATAGGAGGAAGTTGAACAGAGGAGAACCTGAAACAACAACAAGGAAGAAACAACAACATCAACAAAGCAGAGGAGCAGGAGGACATCTCCAAAGAAGAGTTTGGGATCCAGGGGGATTTCAACAGCAGAGTAGAGGATGTCATGAGCAAGAGCTCATGATTTTCCCAACAGTGGAGTATGATGCAGGATCATTTCTCCACCTCATCAACGTGCCAACATTCCATCTCATCAAAGCGTATTCAAGGAGGGGAGAGGTTCCAACCCTCTCATTTTTCCCTCAAATTTAAAATTTAAATGTAATTAAAGTAATTAAATGTTGTAAGGTTGACAAGATCCGAGTTGAGGCATTTGTACATGATGTAGATAGAAAGGCCTTTAATATTGTCTGAGTTGTACATATCTTGAGTATCGCCTCAGATATAAAGTATTTATGTTCGTTCAATGTAATTTTCCTCAGTAGATAGGCGTTTTGATGGTGATTGGTCACCACTAGAGTAGTTGGAGGGAAATGCTCGACGAGTCTCCTCTTTTATAAATATTTCTAAAATATGCCCAATAGAGGTTGTTGAAATTTGAGATGAAATCATTGTAAGACAAGGAGAGAGCCGATACTCAGTTGTAGTCCAAGCCTACACCCATTGTAAACAAACATTCATATTAATAAAAATAGCAGTTTTCTTGCATATGATTATGTGCATGCTTCCATGTGTTTTATGAATGTTATCTGTGTGTTTATGAATGTATGTTGTAGATGTATGTGATATTTTCCATCTACATGGATAATATAGATTTCACTATCTGTTTGAGAGTTTGTTAAGTTGTTATGGGTTCTTTAGGATGTGCAAGGAGTGCATAACAGGGTATTTACATATCTGTATCCAGCGCAAGGAGTGCACACCTGAACTCTTTCGAGCCAGAGAAGAATGTTCTAGGAGGGCACACTAAAGAAAACACAACTCAAGAAGCGCCTCAAGGTTTTTGAACACCTTGGTGGGGAAAGTCTGTGTAGAGAAGGCACAAAAGGTAGAGTTGATGGAAAACTCTGTAAAGATCTTCCAGGTAGGAATTTAGCAGGTGCAAGTGTGAACGAAATGATTCTATTTCTAGTTTGAAGAGAATGGTTTCAAGGAGAAGACACCACAGAGTTAATGAACACTCTAGAGATCTGTTGAAGGAGAAAATACCTTAGAGTTGTTGAATACTCTGTAGGGAAGCTCTGCAAGGAGTGCATTGAGAAGGTGCAAAGAGTGTGCAAGATAACCCCATTTCGAGTTGTGGGAGAAAGGTTTCCAAGAGGGAACACCATAAGGGTAATACTCAGAGGATATTTTGTGCAAGTTTTCACAGAAAGGCATATGCAAGGAGTGCAGGAGATAGAGACAGTCTGAAACCTAGCTTGTGGGAAAATAGCAAGGTGTGCATAGGAGAACTTGCTTCAAGTTTGACAAGCTCAGAAGGATGAGCACTAAGTTCCATGAGGGCACATAAATCCTTTGAAGGGAAGCAACGGGTCGACTCCCTTGGAAGGTAAAGAAACTGCAAAGCTCGGGAGAGATAGTGCAAGTGTGCACAAAGACTCTGCAAGGCGCATAGAGGCCAAGGACATTTATAGGTTCAAGTTGAAGAGACAATGCAAGGAGTGCATAGAGGCTAAAATTTCATGTGCCAAATCTCAGGAGGAGTGGCATTTTCAAAGAACAATCCAAGGCCGAGTAGACAACCTTGCAGGAGAAGATTCAAAGAAAAACCCCTTAAAAAATTGAGGAATCCTTCATTAGAGGGAAAGTTGTGTTGTGAGAGGAGGAGGAGAAACACCAACCTATAGATCAACTGTAGGAGAAGATATATGAACCGTCGAATTCATCGTCAAGACACTCCAAAGGAGCATGGAGAAGAGGAGGATAGATCCCAGTCATTGGATCTGAGCGCGAAGGATCGACACCCGTCGGATCCAAGTAAGGTGCACAAGCCTTAAACCATTTGAAAGTGAATAGTAGAGTGGGATAGGATAAGTCCCAAAGTCTCGAAGTGGATCGGGACCGTCCATCATCCAGGGGGACAGGTGGTGACAGATCTAAGACTCTGGAGAGGAAGTACTTTAGGAGTTATCGAATAAGAAGAGTGTTAAATTGTCGAAGCTCTGAAGCCCGTAGCTCATCCCAACCATTGGTGCTAGAAGGGACATGTGTTAGTGGATCTGAGAATCCAAAGGAATTACACTCTAGGAAAATTTAGACAAACAGAGTGCAGAATTGTCGAACTCTCGAAGAGAAGACTAGATCCTAGTCGTTGGCATAGGAGAGAATGTGTCAGCAGATCCATAGGTTTGAAAAGTAAGCACTACGAAAGAAAATAGGTGAAGAGTTGGGAGAATATCTTAGTCATCCATCAGTCTAGAACACGTGGCAATAGATCGTTAACTCCGGAGGAGAGGCACTACAGAGGATTTGAAGTATCGAGCTTCTAAAATCCCTAAGCTCGAAGTAGTGGAGCAGATCATGGCCATTGATCGTCAGAAGGCACATGGTGTTAGATCGTGCAGTATGGAAGGTATGCACTCTAGTATAAAGTGAGTGGAGAAGGGTGAAGACCTCAGGAAATCGTCGGTAGCCAGAGAAGATATGGGTCGTTGATCCTGCAGGGATAGGTGTCGCCGGATCCTGCACTCCAGAGATGAAGTACTCTAGAAGAATTGAGGAGTGGAGGTGTGAGGAATCTTGAAGGCCAGAGTCTCAAAGTCATCCCAGTCGTCCATTAGAAGGTGACATGTGGCAGGAGATCTGGCATTCTGGAGAAAATCCACTACAGGAGAAGGTGGAGTTGGTAGAGGCATAACTATCGAAGGTTGGAGCGTAAGAGTTTCTTTGAGCCGTTGGAGAAAAAGGGACATGTGTCAGAGGATTACTCACTTCGGAGGTCATACACTTCGGAGGAAAAGTAGATTTGGGTGGTGTGAAAACTCTTGAAGGCCGTAGCATTGGAGTCAGCATATCACGTACTCCAAAGGTTTGTCACTCTAGAGGATTAGAGTGGTAGTTGTTAGGAATTCGGTGAAGCGTCGGAGACTGAAGTTGTTGTGGTTCGTTGATATTAAAGGAGAGTGTGGACCATTGATATTTGATGGGACACTTGGAGGATGGAGGCTCACTCCATTGGAAAGCCACTTCGGAGGAATTGGCGACAAGAGAAGTGAAAATTCCTAGAGCCCAGACCTCCAAAGAGCCCTTTGAATAGGCTCATGGTCATAGCCCACAGTCACATCCAGTTTCCACCAGAGAAATGGGATAAGGCCTAATATTCGATATCGAATGCGCGAGAAGCTAGAGAAAGCGCCCGAGGGGTTTAGGTCAGTACAGACCTGCACCAGAAAGAGGAAAAAGGGCCCGAAATCATCGGGTATCAGCAAATTTTTCCCATAGTTTGTCCCGGGGTCTCTTGAGAGACTCTATGGTTTTTCATAGGTCCTTGTTCGCTATTTTGGGAACGGGAAATAAATTACGAGCCTTTGTATTATCGTTTTGTGGTTCCAATAGGGGCCAAAGAGTCGATCTGACTTAGTGTTTTGAACGGTGCTTGAACGAGAGGTCACAGAACCCTGAGGAGAGAAGGGGGGGTTTCACCAAGTACCTTACTCTGAATGACTAATGAAAGGTTGAATATTGACACCCATGCAAAAAGTACGTTAGTCTAAATGACCTTAGTCTGAATGACTAATGAAAGGTTGAATATCGACACCCATGGGAGTTTCCCATGACAAGGCACATAAATCCAAAGATGAGACTGAGAAACCACATAGTCACTTAGAAAGAGGAGGAAGTTCCCGAGGAAGACAAGATAGTGGAAGAATTTCTTCTAGAGGAATAGGAAGAAGTAGAGGAGAAGTAAGGTGCTATGCCTGTGGAAAGATAGGGCACATTTATTGGGAATGTCTCGAGAAAATGAAAGAAGGAGGAGGTGAAGCTCACATTTCGGAAGCACAGAGAAGGAATATTGAAGTAGAAGGAGAAGAGGATGGAACATCCCTGATGTTGAGAAAGGTTCTCTTAAAACCAGGGGAAAA
>SNQJ01S0030162.1:0-17325 GCA_010110895.2 Picea sitchensis
AATATTCAAGATTGTAGTTGTAAATTCAGATCAAGAAATCAATTAATGAGACAAAGATGAAATGTTAACCACTTTCCATTATGTTCTGAGAGCTTGTATCTTTTAGTTCACTCAAAAAATAAAGGAAGTAGCAGTGTGTTGCATAGGCTATCATGCCTCTAAAGCTAGTGATTGGTCTATGGAAAATCGTGGTTCTTCTTTCATTGCATTGGTCCTTAATTAATAAAAAGGATCACACTCCTCCCCCTCATGTTTATTTGTTCACTACTATGAGATATTTCATCCAAGAACTAAATCTCGAGTTTATAGTGGGTGCAACAAAGGCCCATGCAAGGTAACATTGCACCTCCCAAAGTTCACTGGGAAAAGAGAAGAGGATGTATAGCAACGTTGGTTCCCATGTGAAGGTATATGGAATGCATTGGGGACTTAAACAAAGGATTCTAAGACACTGAAGTTTCATATAGCCTTGCAACGGTATGCACTGTGATGGTACATGAAGTATGTACAAAACAAATTTCATGGGATGTCTTGAGGTCTTAATGAAACATGGTTAGCCTTCCTTGTGGAATTTCTTAAGATGAAGTTAGAGCAACATAGTTACATAGAATTAAAAGACATTTAGCAACGATAAGGAGAAATTACTTAGAAGTATGCTCATGATTTTGTAAGCTGATGAGCCAACTACCATTCCAACTTCCCCTAAAGAAACATAGGGAGTTGTTATAGCACAAAATCACACACCTATTCATTTGTGACGTGTCCTTACCCTTTTCCCTAGCTTGCTATGCAAAATCCCAAACTTTCCTCATCAAGTCATCTAAAAACTTGACTTTTATTGATATCCGCAGGCTTCCTTTGTGCAACAAACGGACTTCCACGCCTTGTGAGCTTACTACCTGCGGATTCCCTAAAAAATTATGAAAAATAAAATATTTCCACAATTTCGGGTGGGTTTTTCGATTGGGCTCGTTTCCCAATGTCCATGAACCCGTACTAAAGAGATTTCAACCTCCCCAACCTCTTTGGGATGGTATAAGAGAAACATTGAGGGAAAAGATGAGGACAAGTATGATGGTGGAAGGTTGTGTTGTTGAGATATAGCAAGCTTACCTAATCCTTTCATGCTCTGAGTAGCATCCCCTGATCTGGAAACCCATTTTCCAATATTCCTTCTTCTCCTATATAGCCATAAAGTGTGTTCTTATCCTTATTAGGTTATCTGAGGAAGAGCCTAGTTGTTGAGTTGATGCTCGAAGGACTTGTGGAGGAACCGAGGCGGTTGGCTTCGAAGTAGTGTCGACAATTGAATCAGGTTGTAACCAACTTTCACATATTGCTAATAATAGAGAAGTTATCTTTCCCTCCTAACTTGTGTTCATTGCAATGTTATATGTTTTTATTGTTCATATATGCTTTGATTTATACACTTGATATATGCTACTTTAACATATAACTACCTTGTTGCAACACTATCTTGGTTTCCTATTGAAGGTTGGTTTCGGCAGATGCCAGGAGCACTTCAAGAAGTAGGAGCGAGATCAACATCAAACAAAGGGTTTAAGGTGCCAGTCTTCTCCTTTATATTTCCCTTCTCTCTCCTAGCAAAAAGTAGTTATTTCTTGTTGGCATGTTTGTTTGTGAAGGTAGATTTCAAGCTTCTTAATTCAGTTTTTCTCTACTGCAACTTACCCCAAAGTCACGGGGGAAAAATCCCTTAATCAGAGTTGGCGACCATACTAGGGACTCTCCTAGTTTGGGTCAATTTGTTAGGGTTTCTTGTTTTCTCTTGATTTTTGTGATTTTTTGTGTTTATTAGATTTCGTTTGTAAATCTTTAGCCTCTTAGGAACTTTTTTTTAAGTTTCTGGAAGCTCCCTTTTTGGAGTGGCTTTTAATTTTTCCAATTTTTTTATCCCATCTGCGACTGTCCTTTATTTACCCCGTGAACATTTGTGTTTTTCCTGTGTAGGGCCTGCGGATATCCGTGAATTATGACACACTGATCCATGATATTTTCATCGATGTGACTTATTAAAGAATTGTATTAAATGAGCATAAACTCAAATGCACCATAAAGAAGGAAAACTCAATGATAAAGAGACATAAGCATCAGATATGAACACAAAAACTTGATAACGTAGTTTGTCCCTGATGGACTACGTTACCGGGTCATGCTCTCAAATGGGTAGGCCTTTTTATTAGCTCAAAAAAATAATTTGGAAAAATACATAATTATACCTCATTCTAGATTTAAGATGAATAGCCTTTACTCAGATCAGAAAACAAACAACACCACTGAATTCGTGGCGCCAAATTACCCAAAAATGATGGTCTCCACGCCTCGATATGAGTTTGGCAATCTTAGGCCCATCAAAAATCTTGTCTTGATTTGCATGCCTGCAATCTGAATTAATGAATGTACTTTTGCATCATTTTTTCATGCCTGGTATGGACTATCGCACACCCTGCCTCCTCCCGTGCACTGGAAAATATCACTTTATAAAATTAATGATGGGTAGACATAACAACCAAACTGTTTGGCCCAACGGTTGGCGGAGGTATTATTATAGCATTGGTTGGGGAGGTCCCGGGGTCAAACCCGCGGGCCTCCTATTTTAATACACCGTTGCAACCATATGTTATAATAGTGTTAATCAACTGCTAAGTTTGGAGCTTTGGCGGGATATGTATTAATATAGTGGATTTTTGTGTAGCCAATCGGATATGGCTGGATATGTGTTAAAATGGAGGGTTGGCGGTTGGTGCTAGCCAACCCCGCCATATATTTTTTTTCAATTTTTCGGTTGGTGGCCCTCATTAGACGTTTTCTCGCTACCACATGGCAGCCCATGACTAGGCCACGTGGCAACCACTCATTGGCCCATGTCATCAAGCTGCACAGTCACTACCATGTCATCTCTGCCTGGTCATCTTGCCACATCACCTGTCGGGTGGCTGTAAGGATGCCTACATGGCTGTACGGACTTCCACGTGGCACCTTTCCATTGGTCCACATATTGATCGGAAAAGGCCAAAAACAAGTGACGTGTGGCAACTTCTGGTGCTTCCACGTCATCATGATGATGTCATGTCGACGTAATCATAACATGTGTCACCAGTTGCGTGTACCAGGTACCTTATACGGATGTTGACATCATCCGTACTGATGATGATGTCAGCATTACGGATGCTGACTCATCCTTGTTGACTGGGCTAGGTTGACCAAAACTTTTATTGCAAATATCTTTTGATCCGTAACTCCGTTTGATGAGCCTTTTACGTCGTTGGAAAGCTTGTGACGCACTCTTTGCGATGATACCAATTTTACTAATTTCTTAGGACTTTGATTATTTTCCCTTTCTCTGTCTGCTGAGGCCATTCTGAGCTTCTTGAGGTGCTTCTAGGAATTCTGAGTTATCCTTAGAATTCTTTGTATCCTTTTTGGATCATACACAGAGTCGCGGACCTGTGTAAAATTGAAGATTTTTGAGAATTTCTCTCAGTTTGGAAATTTAGGTTGGTCATTCAGCTCTGGCTGAATCTCCTAGGTGGTTTTCTTGTTTCTTTCTGCTTTCTGAAGTCTTTCAAAACTTGTTAATCACATGAAAATAAAAGATCTTGCTTTTGTTGAAGCCAGTTCTTGTTTATAAAGTTTTTGGGTTGATTTAGAGGCTAGTCTTGTTTGCCTGGGTTGCATGCCCATTCTTGCTGATTTTTTATTTACTCCTGGTTGATTGCTTTCTTTCTCTATAAATGCTTCTCCTTGTTTACACAAGAAAAAGAAAATTGCATTTGTTTTTCATTTCATTTCTTTTAGTAAAAATGACAAAAAAAAATATACTTGTTTACCAAGTTTTTTCTTTTCTTGAACCCTTGCCTGTAATCATTGAAATACAAGATTCAGTTAACTAGCATTCAAGTTGCTTTGCATTATAGTTTTCCTTGGTAGTGGTTGCCTTTTTCAAAGAAAAGAACCTTTGTTTGCAAAGTTTTGCATTTTGTGTTGCATTAGATATTTGAAAAGAGATTCTAGGGTGCATTACGAAGTGTTTCAAATCTTGCATACAAAAAAATATTTTGTTTTCGTCATTGAAAAGAAAAAGAGTTTGATTTTAAGCATTGTTACACACCTTTTTCACTTGAGGAAACCGCATATTGCATTGTGTTCTTAAGTGCTTTGCTTTTGAAGCTTGTCATAAACATCACTCAAGTTTCATCCATACCTTTTGTTAAGTAAAAACAACCCTTGAAATGAACAATTAACTAAAATTTTATTAGCCATCTTCATTTTTATAGGGTAAACGAACAAGTTTAGGCTAGGACCTTGGTTTAGGGTGGAGAGTAAATTTCTCCAAGGCCACAAAACAACGTAGGATTTTGAGTTAGGGAGATCCTAAATCCAACTTTCGTATAAGTATATCCGAGAGCCTCCTCTAACAAAAGAGTTAAACAGGAGGTCGCATGAAGGAGAGATGAGGAGAGACCCCTTCAGAGCTTAACTGAGCGTAGTGGAGAGATCGTATATTGGGGGTTTCGTTGATACCCATCTCTGTGAGAGGCGATTCTTTTGAGGCTTCAGGCTTAGCTACCTTGCCCATACGTTCGATCCCGACTGTTGACTGTACCCCACGGATGATGAATGTGAGTTGGTAATTTTAGCGGTCAGTCCTAGGCATCTCAGAAGGTGACTACGAGGGTTTGTTATGGTACCTAGGGTGGATTTCACATCACACTTCTTAGTATTGTTCGAGGGTGCCGCGCGAAGCATGTGTACTTGCACCAGATAAGGCTGGTTAGTGGATTTTAGGATAACTGCTTCTCATTCCTTCATTTGTTGGTCCATATGATTTAATCAACCCTTGCCTTTGTCTGGAAAGCCTTTACCCTGCCTTGTGAGTGTTACGGTCTCAAGACCTAATCCACCTGAGTCGTAATATTAACGAGGTTTGTTTGTGTCTGTTGATCCCATATAATATATTTTCTAGTGGTGTGCTTGACAATCATAGACTTGCTTAAGTTGGCGTGTAACGTGGTCCCATGGAGAGTTGACACCTCAAAGTGGTTGATCAACCACCTTGTAGATTGAGGAGAATTCAGGGCCTTCCTCCTGAAGAAGAAGTTAGAGATAATTCTCCTCTACCTCCTTTAAGGCGTCAACTTGATACATCCAACACTTTTGTGTCGACTCGTTAGGCTGAGATCATAGATTCAAAACCTCCAGAAGTTCATGCTTCAGAACCAGAGGAAGTAATCATTGAGGATATTGGAGTTGAACACTTCACTCCACATTTCAATCCCGTTACCTGGGACATATTCGTTCCCTGTATTATAAGTCCCACCTCCCAGATCAAATCTTCCTGATGGTATCCCTCTTCATCAGGACATTATGGACGACATTATGCTGGTGTTTGGGTCGGGATCCCTTGTGACTCCCACCTCAATGATTGTCACTGGAGGAATCTTTGCTCCTAGTGTGTCTAGTCAAACGATTGGCGTTAGTCAATCAACCATCGTTTCTTTGAAAAACAACATACCTTCGTTGGTCATTGACCCCACTCAAGCTATGAGTGCAGTTGTGTCTCTACCATTGACAACAAATGTTTTTTCGTACGGTATGTCGTCAATGGACATGCTAAACGAGTTGGTTGCTTCACATTCGACATCCGATGTGTTGAGTGTTGGTTCGGGGGGGATTTTTTCTTCTTACCAAGTGTTTTCTTGGGGCGAAGGTCATATTCCTTTGTCATCCCCTTTCGTCGGGAGCATATCTTTCCCGTCTTTCGGCCCTAACCTCGCCTGGGGTTGGGGCACTTCTATGGGTAGTGGTTCTCAGCCCGCTAGTATGTCGTCCACTTCAACTCCGTTCACACTGTATGGTGGGTTCGAGAGAAACCCTTTCATCTCGTCTGTAGTTTCGATAGGGGGAAACCCCTTCCAAGGTCAATTTGTTCCCATGCAAGAACTTTTATCCTCACAAGGGACGCCATTGGGGGGTACCCCTCTCCAAGTTCAGTGGAATCCCATGCAATGGATTTCGCAAGGGGTCAACCCCTTTCTCATTTAGTTTAACCCCATGCTAAGAGTTTTTCCTTCGCAAGGGGGGTTCGCCGGGGCAATCCCAATTTTCCTTTCAGGAACCAGATGGATGGAGGTTTTCCTTCATTCAACCAATGCCAACAAGATTTTATCCCAATCTCTAGTCCTTTCATGAACTCTTTCTGGAAACCCAGTGCTAGTTACAACCCAAGGTCCTCTTTTCAAGTTGTTAATCAGCCGATCTTGCAACCTAGGCTACCATTTCTGGCAACACTTCATTTTCCAGACCTATCCAAGTTGATGAATCACCCTATTCATCATCATCTTGGATGGCTTGTAGTCCCAACCAAGTTACCTTTGGACATACCCAAATTCAAAGGAAAAAGTGGTGAAGATCCACAGGACCACGTGACGACATTCTGTTTGTGGTGTTCACCCGACTCGTTGAATGGTGACTTGATTTGTTTGCATTTTTTCCAGTGAACTCTCACTAGAGGTGCCACCAAGTGGTACATAGAACTTGAAAGGGCGAGATACATGATGTTTGGTGACTTAGGCATGGTGTTCTTTAACCGCTTCCAACTCCCTCTTTGGTATGGTGTTGTTAGAGAATTGCTAGCCAATTTTGAACAAGATAAGGCTACACACATTTATGATCACCTTTGGGAATGGAGGAGATGAAAGAGCCTGATTAAAGCCACGATTCCACCAGATTTTCTCCTCGAGTGGCTCTTGAAATCTTAACTCTTGTATATTTCAAAGGACATTGCGACTTTGGGGGTGTTTTCAGAAGAGGAATCAATCTTTAGGGTGCAACAATTAGAGATCATTTACTCTCAATTTGGCATGCTCTATGAGATTATGCCAGATGCATTGTGATCTACCCTTAACTTGGAAAATCCAAATTCATCTCCACATGTCGATGGCATTGTGGGTTCCGCTCAAAGTAAAGTCACAGATCTGGTCACAAACCAGATGCAAAACTTGGTTATCCAACAACCTGTGGTTGGTTTGACCTCTGGCTCGACCACCCTTGCCACCCTGTCATTGGATGTACATGTTGTGCACTCAAAGACCCAGAAGGGCCCTTAATACCCCAGAGAAAAGAAAGGAAAGGGTAAGAAAGTTGGTGAGGGCAATAATAAGAAATATGATAAGAATGTTGAGAAGGAAAAAGATGAAAAAAGGAAGGTGAAGTTACCTTTTAAACTTTGTGGGGATGATCATCTTACACATCAATATTTGCAAATGGTAGAATCCCAACGCCTTATGAAGTTGAAACAACAACAACAAAAACTCGTTGTGTTGAAAAACCCTTTCCCACAAGGGAAAAACTTGCAGGGTGGTTCTTCCAACCCCAACTAGCAAGGGGGCACGTCAAATGCACCCGAGATGGAAAAATACGATGGATTAGTGAGAATTCTTAGTCATACGAAGCTACTGAACATTGACTTGCAGAGTAGGAATCGTGATTATAGTAACCCAAAATCGACAAACAAAGGCAAAAAGGATTTAGAGGATTAGGCGCCTCTACACATAGAGAAACCTAAGAAAGAGACATTGCAATGCATACCTAAGGGTGTATACAGATGGACAACACACAACCCTATGCGAGAGCCACCCCTAACTATTCTATCATTGAAGACTTGGCTCAAACCTCATTGCCCCGCACAGCGTGCTGTGTTGTTGTCTGCCATAGGAGTTGTTGATTCTGCTAGTCAGTTCGTGATGAAGTTCGATGCGACTGATGTCAAGCCTCGTCTTCCCTACCATGTGGCCTTCCAGATCAACGTCGTTTCTAATAATCATTTGATCCAAAGGACTGTCAGTGATGAAGGGGCTTCGACATGCGTGATGTCATTGTCTTGTTGGAAAACTATTGGTTCTCTAGAGCTTACCCCTTCTCTGACTCTCTTGAAGACTTTTAATGGGCAATTGTTCCAACCCCATGGTCTTATTTCTTCTCGTTCGATCAAGTTAGGAGGAAAATCCATTTGCGTAGAGGTTGAAGTAGTTGATGCATCCCTCGACTATAACTTGTCACTTGGGAGGAGTTAGTCTTATACCATGACAATTGTCATCTCGTCGGTGTTTCACATCATATGCTTTCCCCATGAGGGAAGAATTGTCACCATCGATCAGGTGGCTTCCAACCTTTATGAGGTAGTGACTAACCTAGGATCCAGAGTTCTGTGGATCGAAAACTCTTAGTCGACAAATGAGAGTAGAGTTTGTGGAATGTATCCATCTCTCATGAGATATTTTGATTTTTTCACACCGATTTCGTATCTTCGGTCTACCTCAGTCGGCTATCAAAATTCTAGTCCACCGACTTTCTCTTCGAGAATCACTTCGTTTAGAACATCGTATTTACATGATTAGTGGATGCTACACTCATTGTGTGATGTAGATCAATACCGCGATAACACTAGGATGGTCATACCTTTGTCTGTAACTGAGGTCACTTACCAAGCTATTCAGTAGGCCACTGCAGACCTTGATCAAACTCCTTCATTGACAAAGGAGAATGATCTTTTTCCAGAGCCTATATGGGCTCAGAATTCTTAAAATTCCGAAGAATCTCTTGAAATTGTCTTTCCCTCAGAAGAAGCTATCAATGAGGCAATGACTGGAGCCGAAATGCCCTGGGAGGATATGCATCACATATTGTATTTCCCTCCCCAAGATCAGTTGTATGGAAAAGGGAGAATTTAAGTTAGCTGTGAGTAGGAATGTCGATCGGATGGTGAACCCCTTGGTTGGACATGGCATCTATGTCGAGGGGAACATTGAAAATATATAGAAAAATGTCCCAATTAACATTTCTAAGAACCTTGTCATCGTTGAAAACATCTTCATTGGAGAAGAATTCTCTGAAGACGATATTTTTCAGTATATGACACTTTTTAAAGAGTTTTGCGATTAATTTTCTTGGTCGTACGAGGAGATTTCTGGCATAGATCCTCTGATAGTTCAACACAAGATTTGAACCTATGAAAATGTCAAATCATTTCGATGAAAGTTGCGACCAGTAAATCCCAGGAAGGCAACAATGATCAAAGCCAAGGTAGAGAAGTTGCTCAAAGTCGGCTTCATATATCTAGTTCCTTTGAAGGAATGGGTTTCTAACCCGGTTTCGATTGATAAGAAGCAAGGCACGATTCACATATGTATGGATTTCCAAGACTTAAAAAAAGATTGTTCCAAAGATAACTTTTCAAAGCCATTTATCGATAAGATTTTAGACGAGTATGAGGGAAGAGAAATATTTTCATTTATAGATGGTTTTTCGCGTTACAACTAGATTGAGATCCGACCAGAAGACCAACACAAGACAACTTTCATTTGTCCATGGGGAAATTTTGCTTATAATAAGATGCCTTTTGGCCTTAAAAATGTTGGTGCCATGTTTCAGTGGGCCATGATGTTCGCCTTCCATGATTTGAAGCACATAATGGAGGCCTATTTGGATGATCTTACAACTCATTCGCGAAAAAGAGATAAACATCTGTTACACCTCCAACTTGTTTTCAAAAGATGTTGTTACTACCGAATCTGGTTGAATCTGCATAATTGCATTTTTTGCGTGACATTTGGACATATTTTGGGAATCATCGTTTCGATGAAAGGGGTCATGGTTGACCCCTTAAAGGTTGAGGCAATCACTCAGTTGCCTTCCCCGGGTACAATACAACAACTTCAAATCCTACAAGGAAAGGCGAATTTCCTTTGATGATTTGTTCCTAAATTTTCCAATATCATGAAAGTCTTGATGCGCCTTTTGAAAAAAGGGGTCTCATTTTGTTGGGATGAAGCAACACTCTTTTGACGCATTAAAGAAAGCCTTAGTTTCGACTCCTTTCTTGAGTCCTCCTTATTATAATCGAGACTTTTTTTTATATTTGGCGGCAGTCGAATCCTCGACTGGCATGGTTCTGGTGCAAGAAGATGATGTTCTCCAAGAGCACGTCATCTACAACTTGAGTCACGTTTTGTTAGGTCCCGAGCTTAAGTACTCTCATGCAGAGAAACTGGTTGTGGCAGCATTTCATGTTGTCCAGTGTCTTCATCATTATATTCTATTGTGTAAGACAACTGTTGTCATTGTTGTTAATCCATTCCAATATGTTTTGAATCAGTGAATTGTCGGTGAGAAGTACAACAAATGGATTGTGGTGCTTCAAGAATTTGACTTGGATTTTGCCTAAGCAAAATCTAAGAAGTCTTTGTTCTTCGTCAAATTAATGTTGGAGTTTCTGGTTGAGAATGAAGAGGGAAAGGTCGTTCACTCGTTCCCTCATGAGCACATATTCCTCATCTCTTTGTCTAACCCTTGTTATGGAGATATCCTTATATATCTCCAGACTTCGAAGCTTCCCCTGCACTATTCACGGGATGAGCGACGACAGATTTGTCATATGGAAAAAAACTATCTCATTATCGCCAACACATTATATCAACGAGGGGTAGACTCGATTCTTCATCATTGCCTCACTCATGAAGAGGTGAAAGTGGTTATAAATGATTGTCATGGTGGAGCGTGTGGCGGTCATCTATCAGAGTTGGAAACAACCCAAAAACAATTGTGTGCCGGGTATTTCTGGCCCACAATCTTTAAAGATTGTATTGAGGCGGTTAAGAGATGCCATCCTTGTCAAGTTTTTACAAAGAAGATGCATGCACACCCTGCTCCCATGTTTCATGTCATTACTGTTGGCCCCTTCACCAAGTGGGGAGTAGATTTTATGACATCCCACCCAGCTTTGTCTAGGGGGAATTGTTACATCATAGTGGCCGTGGACTACTTTACTAAGTGGGCTGAAGCCATGTTGACATTTTCGAATGATTGTGAAAACACAACTCTTTTCGTTTTTAATCAGGTAATCGCTAGGTTCGAGGTTCCGAGGGAGATTGTCACTGATCATGGCAGTCACTTTCAAAACCGCATGAGGTCATAGCTAGAATCAAAAATGGGTTTTAGACAGGAGCACTCGTCTCCCTACTATCCTTAGGCTAACAGTCAGGTTGAAGCTGTCAACAAATCTTTAAAAATGATATTAAGAAGAATGGTCAACTCAACCAGAACGAATTGGAATTTGATGCTATATTCAACATTATGGGCTTACCAAACCTTAGTTAAGAGTGCAACGAGTTTCTCACCTTTTCGACTCGTCCACGGAGTTGAGGCAGTCTTGTTGATTGAGTGTGAAATCCCTTCTCTTAAGATCACTGTCGAGCTCCTCTAGGATATGACTCGGCTTGAAGAACGCCTCGTTTACCTTGAACAACTTGACGATCAATGTCGAGATGCGACAATGGAAAACGACGCACATAAGAAAATATTCAAGTCTCAGTATGACAAGTATATTCATCCTAGGGTGTTCTCCAAAGGAGACCTTGTTTCAGTTTATGACCAAGATAAGGATGCCCTGGGGGAAGACAAGTTCAACCCTATGTGGTATGGTCCATATATCGTGCGATGCGCGTTGGAGAATGGATCTTATGAGATTGTATATTTTGAGGGGAATGCATTGTCAGAGCCCAAAAATGGTCTCTACCTTAAAAAGTATTATGCTTGAGCCTCACGGCTCGAGTATTAGTCCTGTTGTAAATAGTGTTTATTTTTGTACATAGCTTTGTTTAGCAGTTTTGTGTCTTTGCGTGTTTGTGATTGTGTACGTCTCATGTGTGGCAGATGCCCAAGGAATCGTCAGTTTATATTGGGTACGTGGATGGTGCCAGTTGCCATTCTCGAAACTTGGCTTCTGCTGCTTCGGTGATTTATTCACCTACTAGCTAGCTAGTGTCGACTGGAGGTGTGTGTCTCAGAGCAACCACCAACAATTTTGTCGAATATAGTGTCACTATCGAGCTTTTACGAGACACTTTGTCGCATGACATTCGATGCCTTCACGTGTTTTTAGATTCTTAGTTGGTGGTCTCGTAGTTGAATGGTTTATATGAGATCCGTGATTCGATCTTGCTGCATCGTTTCCTTAGGGTACGTCTTTTGGAATGATCATTTGAATTCATTACTTATGAACATGTTCCTAGGCATGCTAATCTAGTATTTGATGCCTACATTAATTATATTTTAGATTGACAGTTGTCTCATTAATCACATTAGCACACATTTTTACACATGTAAATATTTGACATTTGCCAGTAAAAATACAAAATAACACACAAAAATAGATATATATATATATGTGTGTGTGTGTGTGTCCAAAATGAGGTCTATGATACAAAATTTGGGCTACTAGCCCTGAATATATATCATTACAAAAGAGTGCTCTCAATACATAATAGTCTAGGCATGAGGTTGGTGAACCCTATCATAGAAAATTATGACGTTCACTAGACATTGGAACATACAAACCCATGTACGAGGTACTCCTACTATGTGACGTTGCATCCCTATAGGTAGGTCATCTATAGTAGCCATGGAAATGGAACATGTCAGGGCCTCCAAGTTCTTGTCCACCCTCTGTAGAGTCCTCATTGAGCCTGATCTTCTCTCTACCCCAAATGATGTGTCGTGGAATGCCTATTGGCTCACAGGTGATTTGTCTGCACATTGGAAGAAGCACTGATTAATAATTTGGATCTCACCAAATAGATATAATGCTTACATTTGTAAATTAAAATTAAAAAACATAAATTGAAAATTACATGTCCTCGAGCTCGTCACCAGGAGGAATGATGATGCCAAGATCATGGGTAAAGTCGATCTCGACATATGGATAGTCCTCAATGAATGGGACCTGGCGCTCCCACCAGAAAAAGAAGTCACCATCAAATGGGTTAGACATTTTCCCCCATCCTAGATGGGCCAACAACTTGGTTCATCGGACCATGGTGGGCCATGGTCGTAAGTGTCCTCGAATATGAGTCCTAGGGCTCATCATGGGCACTCTCTCGAAGAAAAACGTACAAAGGATGCTACCAAATCCAAATTTTTTGTTCTTTCTTAACTTGCAGTCTATAAGCTGAGATTTCATGCAAGTCAACATGGCTGTACTCCAGTCAAACATGGTTGGCCTCAAGCACTCAACCCCATGTTGCATTCGAGCCCGAGAATCCAAGTGCAAGGAGTTGGATCCCACAATGTGGACCATGGTGTATAATATGATTGAGAGACTTATATTGGTGATGTGTTTGATTGGAACCTGGGAACCACTTTTCTCTGTGCCATTATCGCAATAGTCATTGATATAATCATTGACGGTTTGACCACCTCCCCCACGAGCTTGGAAGTTGGATACATCCCCTCGACAGGACAAACCGATGATGAAGTATATGTCCTCCGCAGTGATCGTCAGTGATTTCCCCCCAAGCATGAATGATTCAACGTCTGGGTGCCAATAGTCAATTAGGAGGTTTCACAATCTCTTTTGGGCTCTCATACCACCAATTTGAAAGAATTTATACATGCCACATTCTTGGAGAATTTTTTTGGCATCATCATCATCAAATACCACCCGATCAACCTCTTCATGTTCACATTCCCTTCATTAGACAAACATCCTGCCCAAAAATTCAAAGGAAAAGTGAGTTCATCCTTTATTTTTTCAAAGTGAATATGGGCATCCACGACTTTATTTGATACCAGACATGGATATCTGCAAGTGGTGTTTCTACCAAGCAAGGACATCTGCACCTCACTTTGAGACAACCTACAGACACACAGATAAGTGAGCAAAAAGGAAGGGCTAACCCCCAAATTTTCATGAAAATTTGAAATTAAATGGATAAAAATGGAGAGAATGGGATGAGCACATACTTGATCCAGACGGTCGGAGTTTTCGTTGCTCTAATCTCCAAGAATCTTCAAATGAAGTTTCAAGGGTTTTGTCCAATTTCGGTAATTTTTGGGTGAAATGGTAAAAATGAATTAGTAAATTGATAAAATAGCCTCGTTTTGTATAAATATTTGAAACCCACTTTCTATAGTTTACTATTTTTTCCAAAAAATCAGCTAATGGCAAGTCCCTTGTATTATTGTGGTTATAATTGTAGGTCTTAAAGCTATACTTTGGATATGTTTGGTCCCCCTGTTATCGATTAAGCGAGTCTTTCTCGAGACTCTGGGCATGTGATGTTTTCATAACTGACATTTAGTATAGGGTGCATCCACCTAAACTTTGGCCATTGTCAATTGCCATTGCCGCTTTACCCTAGGGTCAACCCCATCAACTAGTAACAGAACCTTCACATCTGCTTAGAAAGGTCATTGTATTGATGGTAGAGCCTAGCTTAGATGAGCGCTCTAGTATAGAATCCCTTTATATTATGGCGCCCATGCCGTAAGATCTCTGTTAGGATTGGGAGTCCTGGTTAGCCCCTCCATGACATTGCGTTTGAACTTCATTTTTCTTACTCAATATTTTTCTGGCCACTATCTACGTGACTCCCTTCATTATATGTTGCTCATAATAACATCTTAGAGTCTTAGTTAAGCTCTTTTTAGAATCTTTAGAAATGAAAATATTGTCGAGTGAACTTGTTTGTTTCACACTCGTTAAACGGTTTTGAAGGGACGTATATTGGGTGCAAGTTTACCCCTTTTTTGGACTGAATGGACTAATTACAAAAACGGCATGCTCTAGTCAACATTGGCTAGAAGAGTTCTCCTTAGTATTGTTTTACACTTTCTCGGGCTTGGGAGACTAAATTTATGAAAAATGACACCATTGAAAGCTTACTTATGGGGTTTTCAAAATGAGGTTGAGTTCCAAATGTATTGCATATTGAATGCTCGCACTTTTAGGCCTATTGTCGACTTCAACATGTTGTTGTTGAACCCATTTCTTATGCATTCCTATCAGTTTCTATCCTTGCAATTTATGCCTTTGCGACTCGACACCTTGTCCATGGAGGAAACTTCCCTTGAGTGTCCTTATCCTGCACATTCTTTCCTTGCACTGAGCATAGGTATGTTCCTTTCACTCAGGAACTAGTTTTCTTTCCCGCGACACACGTTTCCTCCATTGCACTATATCATTCTTTTATTCTTTTTCAGGTTTTAATAATATGAAAAAGACCAAAAAAATAAAAAAATAAAAAAGAAGGGGGAATGGGTTCATCTCTTGTATTGACAACAGTCTTGTCGCCCTTGAACAAAGTGCAATTGTGAGTCAATATCTCATCATTTTGGGTTTAGTATGCCTTTGGGAGATTTTTTTCTTGTTTTTGAGTATATTCTCACCCGATTGGTTATTCTTCCAACCATATTGAGCATTTGTTGATGCCTCTCTTATCACAAATGTATCCCATTTTATAGTCCATGCTGCCTAAGTCACACAATGTGTTTTTCTTTTGTTCAAGCGAAGTTTCAACCCAAGTCGGTCATTCTATAGTTAGTCTCTGACCTTTCAAGTCATCCTTCCCAAGTCTATCAAGTTCATCTCATCATCTCAAGTATATTTGTCTTTTATTCATGCTAGTATAGAAGGTCCCCATTGACTTCTTGCTAGTGGGTCTTCTCTTATAGACTTCGACACAATTATCTAAGAGTATGACCTAGAGTTTCATCCTGGGCTTATTTCCATCATTGATAGGTGACCTTGCGCTCAGAAAAATGACAAACCTATTGTTTTTATTCATATGAGATATGATCGATATATTATTACAATGATGAGTGTTCCATATATAGGAAAGATATGGTGACCATCCATGAAAGGATGTGTCCCTTGAATAATCAATAACTATTTATTATTATCATTTACTTTATTATATATGATATTTAATAATCATATTATTAATTATTATTCTAAGAGAATGTCTTCCTGATGTTGTCGAAACATCAACACTCCCTCTCAACAAGGGAGACATTCTACATCATGCCAAGCTTGTCTCTGAAATATACAAACTTCACTCTAGACTCATGACACTTGTCTGTCAGTTTTGGGAGACGTCTCTCTCCCACTTGAACCGAGGAGAAACTCCTTATGCAACTCTCCCTTTTGAGCCAATTGACTCTCTTTCAGATCAGGCTCACTCTGGGTCCGCATGTAATAGCATATAGCATCTTGAGTCATTATCATTCCTTGTCAAATCACCACGACTAGGACACATACCACACCAGTATCTTTCACCACAAGTACACACCTGTGAGTGAATGTCATCTTGATGCTAACTGACACGTGAAAAGCAGTTCAAGCACCTTGAGTCCATATTATTCCTTGTCATGATCAAGGAAGGACTACGTCTGGGCCCATTTACCACAAGTGCACCTTTATGATAAAGGTATCCTATCTCCCTTGGTCTGCAGCCCAATCTAGGAGAAGTTATGCTCGATGTTGAAACATCAACATTCCCTCTTATCTAGGGAGGTATCTTTCCATAGTACTACACAACTACTGTCCAGAGACATGCAGTCTCTGCTAGTGGTACACAACCACCATAGTAGCGAAAGGTTTGTCACACATGTGTTAGGACCACACAATGTACCTTTTTGCCTATACTTTTTGCCACTATTACACTTTCGATCACCCACATTTAAACTCATATTATCACTTTATCTGATCATTCCAAAGGTATACAAACGCCCCTTCTCATTACTATATGTTTAATCTGTTTTGCATAATATTTTACATCATTCTCTTACTTAACCATTGATTAGAAATGTATAAGTGCAGAAACAGTTCAAACTGCAGATTAGCATTTGAGGCCTGTTGCTGAAAGACAGAGTTGTTACACAGTCCATAGTCGTTGATGTTGAAACACAGAGCTGTTATACAGTCCACAGTCGTTGATGTTGAAACACAGAGTTGTTACATAGTCCACAGTCGTTGATGCTGAAACACAGAGTCGTTATACAGTCCACAGTCGTTGATGATGAAACACAGAGATGTTATACAGTCCACAGTCGCTGATGCTGAAACACAGAGCTGTTACACAGTCCAGAGTCACAGATGCTGAAACACAGAGGAACCCGTTACACAACCCAGGACCGATGACGCTGAAACACAAAGGAAGCCATTACACAGTCAGCGGTCAACAACAACCTTACAACAAAGCACAAATCTCATGGCTGAAACAACCCACGATTTGCGATGTTAAAATAGCATCAGCAACAACGAGAAGAAACTGTTACTCCAGCCGTAACAACAACATCTCATTCAGTACTTGCAATAGCATTCTGTTGCGCGAGACTAGGACATCCTTTTCTGGTTTAGAAAGTCGATCTGACTAAGAATAGGACTCAGATACACATTGTAATTTTTTATCAATTGTATCGAAGGGATTCCCTCTTTAAATAAGAGGAAATCACCATTCAAAGAAT